>JAANDG010000749.1:0-62787 GCA_036852015.1 Pelodera strongyloides | reverse complement strand
AGAGGGCGAGAGAGTAAAATATCTATGTTGGACTCTTGCATTTCCTTGTTTGTGAATATGAATATGATTAGACTAAAAAATTGCGAGCAGTATTTGCATTCACTACTTGGGAATACAGTCCTCCAACATACGTTTCAGAAACCGGACGTTATATCGCTTTGAGAAGTGTAGGTACAAAAATATCAGTATCAAGTAAAACATCTGGCTAAAATGGTAAACGGGGAGGCGTTTTTGGTGATGACCTTTCATCGTGTCACATTTGATTACACAAATGATACTTTTCACCCAATAGAGCAACTGGGGAGACTGGTCTCTCGCTTAGAGAGAGAGAGAGAGAGAGAGAGACTCGCGCGCGAGCGCTCGAGGCGCGCGCTAAGCGGCGATCGCGAGGGGCGCCAGAGACTCCGAGAGAGAGAGAGAGAGAGAGAGAGAGAGAGAGAGAGAGAGATCATTCAGTGCAACACCCACGTGAAAAACGAGATAGCCAGTACAAAAACTAGTATTTCTTTCTCAAAGCTGTTGAACGCTTATACATATTGGTAAAGGAGAATTAGCCATCACGGAATTTTATGGTTTTCTGAAACAAATATTGATGGATGCAAGCAAAACTATGATGATAGGTTCCCAGAAGCATTCGCTGGAAAAACACACGGAAAGAAGTTTTAAAGCGAGATAACATTCGGGTTTTGAAACGTTTACTGGACAACAGCTTACGTATTTACGTAGAGTGAGGTCGAATTTTGTGTAAAATGAGGTCAAGTTTTTATTCTCATTCTACTCATTTGCATATAATGGACGGGAATTCTGTTATTCAACATACGTTTCAAAAACCAGCTGTTGTACAGCTTTATAGGGCTCATTGGTCCACGTTGAATATAATAATGCGCTATGTTATACCGTAATTTCTATGAGTATTCTTTCTCGCAGTCACTTCATGTAAAACGATGAAAAACTAATGTTCAGTAAGCCTGCTGTAATTGCTGATAAAATAGAAAAAAAAACAGACTCTGTAAAAGTTTGAGTGTAAAAAAATCCCCAAAAGGAGCCTTTGAACCTTTTCTCACATTGAAAAGAAAAATATACCAAAGTGTCGTTTGAAAAAAAGTGTTTTTCTAAGAAAAACCAAAGAAAGAAAAAGAATAGAGTTGGGAAAAATTGAGGTCATTTATTGAGAGATTGAAGACCTTGATGAGGAAAGTTTAGGGGCAGAGAGAGAGAGAGAGAGAGAGAGAGAGAGAGGAGAGAGAGAGAGAGGAGAGAGAATCACATGGGTTTCAAAAGAACAGGTAAATGCGTAAATCTGTCTTTTCAAGTAGTTGAGAAAAAAAAACAGTACACGATTAGCATAAGAAGAGCAATTGAAGATGCTCACTTTTCTAAGGGTGAGAACTGAGAAAAGAATGAGAGGATCATAGGAGAGAGACAGGGGAGAGAGGAGGAGAGAGAGAGAGAGAGAGAGATCAGGGGAACGGAGATAATAGAACCTAGTCCTAACTACAGTATATTTTAGGGCAATTCACAGTGAACTCTGATCACAGTATGTAAATTAGGTTGTTTTCAGGCGTGTTGTGAACAAAAAAAAAGTGAATTTGCGGGAAATTTATGACAGGGGTTAGCAGTTCGGGAAGAAAAATTAATTGGACAAAGAATTCATTATTTTCTACTTTTAAACCCCTGGACGTGAAAAACAACATGCAAAGCAGACTAGCAGACTGCATAGTTTTCGAAGTTGTGCAGCACATGCTGACGAAGCTCGAGAGGCGTGGCGAAACCCTGGCGCGACGATTGCGCACGACGAAGGGTAGGCGCGACTGCTGGTGTTCTTCGAGATTAGGCGCGCCTCATTTTTTCGCCGCGCACGAAAGGTTCCCAGAAGTCTCGGGTTATCATGGTCATGGCAGCGCAGTTGTGCAGTATACCTTTCGCAAACCATGCGCAATACCGCTTCGAATAAATAATAATCATACTACAAATTGTGCAAGATGCTTCTCGTATCAGCAGACAATCAATTCACTATATCATTGTAATTTATCACTTTCTTGTATGTTCTCTGTAGCAACTATCATCAATCATATTCTATCTATTAACACTGCGAATATGGTGATACAAGTGAAAAAAACTGGAAAAAGGAACAGCGCTAACTTTTCTCTCACAATGATACCACTGAACTATCTTTCAAAAGGGCAAACTCGATTTGCACTTTGAATTTATAAAAATAGACGAAGTGGTAGCACTAACTAGGCTAGGGCCCATTTACACAAGGCATCGCAATTTGTACTGAAGACTCCTCCGTTTAGGGTGTTAGACTACGCTTAGCGTTCAAGCGGCGTGAGTTCAGCGGGCACAATTGCTAGCCATTCCCATACCGCGTGCATTTTGCACGCCACCGCAATGCCAAATGCACTTTGCACGCGCCGTTCTCACGCGGCTTGCACGCCTAGTTTTGTCAGTGATTAGGCAGGTACTTATTGGTACTTATGTCCTTTCTGTGCATCTAGTGGATTATTTCAAAAAACGATTTACCCAATACTTCCGTCTAGGCAAAATGAATCATGTCCAGTTCCCTTTACAAATTTGAACACTAATCTATCAACTGGGTCGATTATCGCATCTTTCCGTTTTCCGTCGCTAATTCGAATCCTGTCTGACAATTTCGTAACTTCTTTTCTATTTTCATCCGTTTCGCTCGATAGGTTCCTCCTTTTTTGTGCGTCTGCGAAAGTTCGACTACGGGGTAATCCTTTTGACGAACTCTATTGACTTATCTGTAACGCTCTCTTAATTGGTCCCACTCTGTCGATCAGACTACTGCCGAACTCAAGCTATCCAGGGAAAGGTACGCGAAAATTCTCTTCACAAACGGTGACTAATTGTAAGAAGTTTTTGGGTAATTAGTGGAATTGCCAGAAGAAATAGAATAGTTAGAGGGTCAGCCACGGCGGTGCGGCGGAAGCCGATCGCGCGCCGGTGTTGCGCCAGGTGCGCCAGATGTGCACCGAAAGGGCGCGGGAGGTGAACTTATTGTTTAGTTTAGAGATTGGTGCGCATCCTAAGGTGCGTGCCATTTAAACCATATGAGAGAATAAATAAATAAATAAATAAATGAACGAATAAATAAATATTTGAAGATATCACGAAAAGCACAAAAGTTTCCGACTTTTCCAAATAAACCCCATAAAAGTAGGCAGAAAGTGTAATTTCTGCTCTATGATGCGTTGCGAGTGAAACGCATCGATGAAAAAACACATATTATTATTAGTATTTGTTCTGCCATAAAACTTGCACTATTTGCATTTGGACGCGACCACACAGACAGAAAGCAAAAAAAAAAAGCAGAATCGTAAAAAGATGTTATAAAGATGATATGGAAATTTTGTTGTTTGATTTTGCTTTCAGGTCTCAAAACAAACAAAGAGAGTTTTTGAACATTTGCAAAGTTTACAGTTAAATAAAATGTAATATCAAACATTTCACTTGGTGACCTCAAAGCTCATAGGCTCAAAGAACATAGAATAATCATACCTTATGGCGATAAAATTCGGTGCGCATTTTTTTTTTTTTTATCTTGGTTAGAATAATAAGATTGTCTACATATAATATAGCAATTACTACAGTAAGTTAAGTAAGCACGACTCTCTATAAGGTATAATAAAATTGAATAGACGACTATCTATAAGGTATAATAAAATTGAATAGAAAGAACACTAGGTATTTAAACTACAACAGTTAGGAAAAAAACATAGAACACATATAAGGCAAAAAAAATTAAATATTTGAAGGAGAGATACGATTAAATTGACTGGAAACGTCTAGAAGTTTCAGAAACTGACACTAGGTTCATGTCCAGGTGTTTCAAATCCCAAATCAGGTCACCTAACGCTTTGTTAGAAAATGTCGCCTTTGTGTGGCGGTAAATGTCCGTAACGCTAACAGTCTCTTAGCCCTCTATGTAACTCTAGTCCAACCAAAAATAGGTTCTCTTTCATACAATGAACGTTTTCGGCGGGAAATTAAAAAAACATCGCACAGGTATCCCGCAAAGGTTTGTGAAGATGCACGACAAACACATAAACAAGCAAACGAATACAAACACAGGGATGAAACCGGACCGTCGCTAAACGCGTACTAGATGCGTCCGTGCGCTGTTCCGCACAGGTCTTTCCGTAGAGGATGAGGTCTTTTGTGGTGCTGGTCAGAGATCGTTTTTGAACTTACGATAGTGGCAAATGAAAAAGAAAATAAATAATGTTAGTTAATGTTAAATATCGATCGATAAGCGAGAAATATGGGGAAAGATAAATCTACAGTAGGAGAGCGGCGCGCTTTTCAGCTTGAGACCCAATAGTCCAAGAAACTCGAAGTAGCAGCTACTGACAAGGGGTCGGCAACACCGTAAGGTGAGCGATCAGAAATTGCACCTCATGGGTAAAGAAGTATGGTGAATAAGAGTAAAACATGTTTGTAAAAAATTCTGCGGTCGTCTGGGAATGGGAATATGTTCCCACGTGCTTTAAAGCGAATTAGCGGTCGGTCTCAACAAAAAAATACAAAAAGAGGAGGAGTAAACAACCGTGCGTTGACCACCGTTTTCAAACCACCGTTTTACTAGCCGAATTCAAAATATTTCGTCAACATTTCGTCATTTGGATGCTGCTGTATGCGTGATCATTTGAAAAGGCCATCCCTCGATTTTTCCAGGGCCGTGCTAGTATTAAAATCGGCAAATCGCCTGAAGCGAATTTTCCCATACAAAATCGCAAAATATGGTTGTTTGAGAACATTTTTGTGCAAGATGCCCTTATTTGTTTGTGTTTTTATGTTTATTTTCGTTTATAACTTTTTTCAAACTATTTTTGGTGAAAAAACCCCAAACCGGGTGGTATTTCGCTTTAAATAAAAAAGGTGCATGTGACAGGCTTCCTGAAGCTTAAAATCACCGGTCCTGTAGTGTAGGAGGTGCGCTCTACCACACGGCTATGATGACCAGGGTTCAATTCCACCCCATGAAATTTTTTTTGCACATTTTTCAAAATTCCCGAATAATTTTATTTTCAAAATAAAGACTGTTTTGCATGCAATTTTTGTCTATAGAGGTTTTCTATAGAGGTACAGTCCATCTCTTCATTTTCTTCTCCATCAGTCCAGTCGGGATCGTCAGCTTCATCTTCATACCCATAATGGGCCTGGTGGTCCAGTGGCAGCGCGTTCGTCTCTAACGCAATCGACCCGAGTTCGATTCCGGCCCGTGACACCTTTGAAACCACCACCAGGCGAGGGAACCATGGGCGATCCCTCCTGGCCCTAGCCCGAAGACGTCGAGCAATTTGTCATCTGGAACTCGTCGCCTACTGCTCAGGACCTCTGCGGAACATGTCATAAGCAAACATTGATCTGTACACTTTCACCCTTGAATAAAGGTGCACGCTCTTGAAGCGTAAAACAAATTTAAAAAAAAAAAAATAATAATTATGGGAAACAACTTCTTCGGATTCGATAGACAGCTCGCCGTGGCAGGACTCGTGTAGGATGTTTGCAATCCTACTTGCTAGCCTTTTTTCGAAGCGGGTAGGTTCATTGTCAACAGATGGTAGACCGAAATCTTGAACCAAAATAGAAATCACTCGACAAGGATCAAGCATTGTAAAGAATCACAGAAAAAAATGAGAAAATGAAAAGAAATATGCGGAAACACAATAATAATGGAATCACGATAAAGATACGTTTGTAAAATTCCCTTTGCAGACAAAAATTGCATGCAAAACAGTCTTTATTTTGAAAATAAAATTATTCGGGAATTTTGAAAAATGTGCAAAAAAAAATTTCATGGGGTGGAATTGAACCCTGGTCATCATAGCCGTGTGGTAGAGCGCACCTCCTACACTACAGGACCGGTGATTTTAAGCTTCAGGAAGCCTGTCACATGCACCTTTTTTATTTAAAGCACGTGGGAACATATTCCCATTCCCAGACGACCGCAGAATTTTTTACAAACATGTTTTACTCTTATTCACCATACTTCTTTACCCATGAGGTGCAATTTCTGATCGCTCACCTTACGGTGTTGCCGACCCCTTGTGAGCTAATGTGTGTGCCGTGTTTGACATGCAAATTTTCGTCGATCGATTGATTAAGAAAACTGGATATTTCTCGATAAAGCGATCGGGTTGATAAGTGAAAGGGAAAGCACCGAAGAATAATCATATTGCTTCAATGCGCGGCTGGGAAATGACGAGAGAGAGAGAGAGAGAGAGAGAGAGAGAAAAAAGAGAGAGAGAGAAAGAAAGAGCGAGAGAGAGAGAGGGAGAGAGAAACAGAGAGAGGGAGACAGAGCGAGAGACAAAGGAGAGAGGAGAGAGAGGCCGAGAGAGAGAAATAAAGAAAAAAAAAGAAAAGAGAGAGAGAGAGAGAGAGAGAGAGAGAGAGAGAGAGAGAGAGAGAGAGAGAGAGAGAGAGAGAGAGAGAGAGAGAGCGAGAGCGAGAGCGAAACAGAAAGAAGAGTATTTCAGAACACTTATTCTCGCCTTTGTTTTAATTATTACTAATATTACATCTCATACGAATTCATACTAGTTAAAACAGACCATATCTGTTAGAATAAAAAAAAGCCTAGATAAATGTCAGATTCATGCCGAGTTCATACTTATTTTATGAGAGCAAATCTGCAAAATAAAGATGAATCTAGAGGAAGTGAAAAATATGCGAAAATACAAAAATACCAGACTATTTGTTTGTTTTCGGCTTAACAAAACCGCGCCCCGTGGTTGGGAGATGGGACGGCTCATCATCACAAAAATACACAGGAAATGTATGAGAAAGAACGGGAATGCGTACCCGAGAGTGGGAGTTTTGGAAAAAACGAGCTTGGGAACTTAGTCAGAGTAGAAGAAAGTTAGGTGGTAAGTTTTTGGACATGGTCGATTAAAGGGGCGCAGTCACTTCAAATTCAACTTTTTTATTCGATTTTTATTAAATGCAAGAAGATTTATAAAACAATATGCAGCCAGTAAAAAGCCACATAAAAGAGAACTCATGGGGTTTCCATGGATGCGATTCGCACCTGCGAAAATATCAAACCGCTGTCCATCATGTTCGAGTCGATGTAAATGACATGGTCCCGCAGCGATTTTGGATCTAGTATGGATCTATTTCAAAATAGTACGGATTTATTTCAAATAGTATGGATCTGATACACTTTCGCTGCAGGACCATGTCAAACGTGCGATTCGCATGGGTTACGGTAGGCAGTTGACATGCATGTAAAATGACTTGAGCATGGACAGCGGTTTGACATTTTCGCAGGTGCGAATCGCATACATCGAAACCCCATCAGGGAGAGAAATCAATGAAAATGGGTTTTGGTAAATGACCGTCGCCGGTGCATATATGCAATTGCCAAGGGTACTTGGATAGTGAACAGCCTGCAGTGTTACACCTGGCGTGTGGTTAATCACTGCAGGGTATTTATTATGAACCGCAATACGGGCAATTATAAACTAAGATATATTAGTAAAACTCATACGCAGTGATTTCTCTCCCTGAGTTCGTTTTGCTGAACTTTGGTGCTGGAACCGTATTTTTCTTCACATATTTGAATATTTAATAATGAAAAGCGAATAAAAAAGACGAATTTGTAGTGACTGCGATCCTTTAAAGGATCGCAGTCACTACAAATTCGTCTTTTTTATTCGCTTTTCATTAATTCTTCAAGTATGTGAAGAAAACGACGATTCCAGCGCCAAAGTACGGCAAAACGAACTCAGGGAGAGAAATCCCTGTTTATGACTTTTACTTATATACCGTAGTTTATAATTGCCCGTATAGAGTTTCATAATAAATACCCTGCAGTGATAAACCACGCGCCAGGTGTAACACTGCAGGCTGTTCACTCTCCAAGTACCCCTGGCAATTGCATATATGCACCGGCGTCGGTCATTTATCAAAACTCATTCTCATTGATTTCTCTCCCTGAGTTCCATTTTATGTGGATTTTTATGGGCTGCATATTGTTTTATAAATCAGCTTGCATCTAATAAAAATCGAATAAAAAAGTTGATTTTGAAGTGACTGCCTTCCTTTAAAGCAATTTATTTGGATTTCTTATTAGAATATTGATCATTTATTAATCAAATATAGAGTATTGATTTTAGGATAGATAAACTTGTATCTTATCTCAAGGAAGTAAAAAGTAGGACATAAATCTATGTGTTTCAAGAAAAAGGCAAATAATAATAAAAAATAAAAGTAATTATGTAAATAATTGTGAAAAAATAAGCTGAAATCTCACCTCCGTTGGTTCTGAAATGATCACATCTTCTGTAGTCTTAACAGCAGTTTGGTTGTGGCTTGAAGAGACGAGATTTTCTGGCTCTGGTTTTCTAGTTGGCACTCTTTCTACCGTAGTTTTGGCACTAGCTACGGTAGTTTTAGCCCTCTCCGTCGTAGTTTTGGGTCTTTCTACAGTAGCTTTGGCACTTTCCACAATAGTTTTGGCTTCAGGTTTCAGAACCTGACTGGCAGATTGGGGCTTGTGTACGGTACTGCCCGGAGTGTGTGAAATAAGGGTCCTGGTTCTAGCAGTTTCTGGCGCAGGCTTGACTTCAGGCCTTCCAGGTTTCGTACCAGTTTTAGTTGCCGTAGCTGTAGCAGGTCCAGGTGCAGGTTTCTTAATCACAGTAGTTCCGACGCTCGGTTGTATTCCCAACTTAGTATCTGGCAACTTTGGTACCGTAGTCGTGGCGGGGACTTTAGCCCTTAGGTCCACCTTTGTTTCTCTGACACTCTTGGCTTGCAGTGGTTCGGTTTTGTCTCTCGCGATATGTGATGGTCTGGCTGCACTACTGCTAGAAGTCTTCTCTGACAACTGTCTGCTTGTCTGACCTACACTATCTCTCTCTGTCTTGTTCTCCGTGCCCTCCTTTTTGCCAACACTTCTCAGGGGAAATCTCTGCTTGGCTGGAGTCACTGGCATCTCGTATGTGTCTTTGCTCTCTACAACCGTCTGCTTCTCAGCGTCTCCTGGCGAAAGTACTGTCTCGCCTGCTGTCTTTCTCTCCTTGTCTCTCCGATTTGACGTGTAAACTTCACTCTCTCCACCGCTGGATCTTGCAGCCCGAGCCTGAAAATACTTTAGTTTTCATTATTTCTTTAATAACACACAAAAAATTCATACTGTGTCTAAAAGATACAGCAGAGAAACCAGTTTGCAAGGAGCCACAAAAGGCAACAAAAAAAAGATAAGAAAATAATGAGCTTGAATACGGTAAAGGTAAAAGCTTTTGATGCAAAAGAACTGTTATGTTCACTAACATTTCACTAAGAAAATTTAACAAGAACATGATTTATATACCAATGAAATGATTCAAATGTAGTGCTTTTTTCGAAGCTGACATAAAAAACTTTTTTAGTTACGATTTCACAAAACAGGCTCTTATAATACACATGCTAGCTATTTAATTAGTTAAATACATTGGAACAAAATATTTTAGAAGAATTATAGGGAAAGGCGTTATAGCCTATAGCGAAACAGATACAGAGGTTGACTATAAATAGAGAGGTCGAAGGTTCGAACCCCACGCGAGGCAGACTCCATTTTGGTGAAACAATCTTTCCATGTTTCGTAAATAAATCAATACAAAATCGAATTAGCGAATTAGAACGCACTTTTCTTCCTACATTTAGCAAAAGGTCTTTAGGTGTCATACCTAAGATTAAAACTGTGCACTCACAGTAAGAAGTAAAAAGCAAATCGTGTACATTTTTTTATATAATAATTTTTTAACTGTATACTAATGCAGAAAAACATAAGAAAGTTTACATGAACTAAAACCCTAAAAGCACAAGAAAATGATGGGAAAGACCAAGTTTTTCCCGATTCTCGCCAGAAAACCCGAACCGACCTGTTTTGGCGAATAACACGCACAGAGAAAGCGGGAAATTCCCTTCTCGCCGTTCGACATTGAATATTTATATGACTTTGATTTAGGAATATAGCTTTCGTACCTGAAAGTGGATAATTTATGAATAAGGGCATTTTTGAAACGTTGAAACTGTTAAAGCGAAATACCAGACGGTTTTTGAAACGCATTGCGGACAACTGACTTCATACGTATTTACGCTAAGTTACTCTTAGCTCGATTTTTTATTTTAATTTATGTTCATTTGCATAAACTGCATAAGAATGATGGTGTACCCGATGTGTTTCAAAAACCGGCCGGTATTTCGCTTTAAAGATTCACCCACGCGAAAAAACTATATGTTTTCGAATAGACCACCTGAAAGTGGATAATTTATGGAAGAGTGAATTTTTAGTGTTGAAAGACTAGGATTTTTTTAAAGTGGTATAACACGTTGGATTTAGGCGTACGGTGAACAGCGGTATATGCTATAGTTATACGGTATATGTTCCTGTGCTGGAACGAAACCGAATGGAACTCAATTTTTACAAACACATGGAAATGTTGCATGTGTTCGGAATTTATTTCAAAAACAGGTGTCATACCGCTTCAAATGCTTCGGTCGATGTAAAAAAAATATTTCGTCTTGTTCTATGATAAATCACAGCATTAATAACATCGCGCGATAATAACTACACCGCATAAAGACTTTGTAATATGGATAATTAGGCAATTAGCATGCTAATTAGAGTTCTTAAAAAAAGGTAATTAATTATAATAGCAACGTGAACGGGAGGTCGGGAGAGAATAGAGGGTGTGGGTGTGGTGCCTCTTTAAACGAGAGATACACCCACCCTTTTGTGTTGACTAATTGACGAACTGAAGAAAGTGCGAGGGTAGAAAGTAGGAGATATTATATAATTAAGACTAACTGGGAACTAATAATAAGTTAAAGCGAAATACCGGCCGGTTTTTGAAACTTATCAAGTACATCAGCATTTTTATGCAACATATGCAAATGTACTTAAATTTGAATAAAAAATCGAGCTAAATTCGGGCAAATTAGAACAAGTACGTAAGAATTCAATTGTCCGCGATGCGTTTCAAAAACCGACCGGTATTTCGCTTTAAATAAGCAAAGAACTAACGCAGGACTAAAGGAGTATTAAATGAGTACTAACTCGGATTATCTATGTAATAACCCATAATTAACTCTGCTCAAACTTGTGGGCGCCAACTAGGTTCAAAGTACAAACTGCATAATAACAGATAGCTGACTAAGTTAATTTTCGCATAAAAATTACGTCCCATGTTTTTCCCAGGTTGAACATTAAACAAAGAAGTGTCTGTCTGATTTGTAAAGAAAACAGAACGAAAAATTAGCATACAATATTAATATAGCCAGGTCGGAAATCAATAAACCGCCAAATTCTCGTCCGGATATAGCAAATTTGAGCGCGTGGCAACATCGTTGATGATATATAATAATCAGGATTCATGAGAGAGTGTGTTGACCGAGGAGGGAGCAGGGTGTTCAATCCAGATTTGAATACTCTCGCCTGATACTCCGCTTGAAGATTGGATAAAGCGAAATTGAATCAATTTAGTGGTCAATGATGCATAAACATGTGTGCAAAAGGATTTACAAGACGACTATCACGTCTATGATTGTGTGCACGTTTTTTACAGTAAACATATAATTATTTAAGCTGTCGTAGTGTGGAATTAGCATTCTGTTTTGCGAATATTTTAGTGCAGTATAGCACAGTATATGTCCTATGTGACTACGGTAACTCGCTGTGACTACTGTAGTACTATGTGATTGTAGTATTGCGAGACATGTCCATGATATCAAACTCTGAGATATGGCGGCGCAAAAGAGCTGTGCTGCACTCATACCATATCATAGGAAATGGGTGAACCCATTTGGGTACGGCTTGGTTGTTTCGTGGGCTTGCCCATTTGGTGACCAACTCGTGACCAACTCGTGGCCACGTTTCATCGAGAAAATCTTCACGAGATGGACACCAAATGGTCACGGACCGGCCACGAACCCGTTTTTTTGTTGTTGTTTGTTGTTTGTAGTATGTTGTCATTCTTTGATGCGCTGTTGTTTGTGACTTAAAATAATGTTGTTTGTGACTTAAACTAATGTTGTTTGTGTACTAAAACTACAATGCACTATCAATTTATTCTTATTTAAAAGTAAATACAGTGACTTAAACTGCTTACATACTGGTTTTGAGCTAGACTGATGGTATGATAGCGTGATAGCTCGTTGTTCATATGTTTGTTTCCACTTGGCGTTTATTTCCCTGTTGAAAGGGCAAGGGCACTTTATGTAAATTACTTCCACTTTTAACAACTTTTATTTAAAATAAATAAGTTTTTGGTGAGAAAAACTCATGAATATTACATAAAGTCGATGATTTTTGACGCTTAAATGGCATATAAAAAGGTACGGTTTCGAAGTTTGTTATGGAAAAAAAATTAATATTTCCATAATGTACTACTCTGTGCTTCTCTTCGTGATCATTTCAGGTTTGTTTGTTTACACGGTAATTATAGTCCTCAAGATATGAGCGAACGAATCTTTTAAGCGGCATAACATCAGGTTTTTGAAACGGATTTTGGATAACTGCATTCCGATGTATCATATGTACATGAATATGATTGAATAAGAAATCGAGCTAAATTCGAGCTCACTTACATGGCAATGCAGCGTTTCAATGCCGCTTTAACTTTTATTAGCATTAGCCCAAGCCTAGGCCTAAGCCTAAGCTCCGTGAATTCCCAGATTACAATCAAATGTTACGGTGACAATATAAAAGACATGGTTGCCTGGCGCCCAAGAAAATTTAGGTGCAATTAATACATACGACAGCACATGAAAATATCTCTAACCGTAATGGATTACAGATTAAAGCGGTGTGGCACGTGATCTTGTAATGTATGCCTTAGAACTACATTTCCAATTATTATTGACAAATTGTCCTCTATTCCACGTGCCATAACGCTTGAATGTTACAATATGTCTTCCAAACTTACTGCTTGTTTAAAGCGGTATAACAGCCGGTTTTTGAAACTTATGTTGAACACCCTACCTCTACTCTCGCACAGTGTATGCAAATAACTGCGCGATTTTGAGTCTAATTACAGTAATTTGCGTTCAGCTATATTGGAATAAAGTCACCCAACATATATTTCAAAAACTGGCCGTTACATCGCTCTAACATTAATTATCATAGTACAATATCATTAAATTCAGACACGTTCGCCCAATTCGGACTTGAAGAAAAAGCAAACATTGTGAAAGTGAGTTTCTAGCAGAAAGTGCCTTACCCTTGAACTCTGGAACTATCTTTGGACTGTTATTTAAAGCGAAATACCAGCCGGTTTTTGGGACACACCAAGTACGCCGGCATTCTTACGCTGCTTATGCTAATGAACATAAATTTGAATAAAAAGCGAGCTAAATTCGAGTAAATTAGCATAAATACGTAAAAATCCAGTTGTCCACGACGCGTTTCAAAAACCGACCGGTATTTCGCTTTAAAGGATCGCAGTCACTCCAAAATCATCATTTTGCTTCGAGTTTACTTGAATTTAGTAAAGAACAAAGAAAAATACTTTACCAAAACCGAATAATTTGAATTCCAACTCAGGGAGTGAACAAGTAGAAAAGTAGTTCTACTTAACTACCGCGGGATTATGAAACGTGTAGTGATATGCCTGCAGACCCTTGCAGTATATGTAAAGATATAATATGCAGATATTTGCCGAAATAATTTGCATTCTCCCGATCGGGAAGCAGCTGTATGAACACGTTTCGTGATCCTGCGGTAGTTAAGTAGAACTACTTTTCTACTTGTTCACTCCCTGAGTTGGAATTCAAATTATTCGGTTTTGGTAAAGTGTTTGTCTCTATTCTTTACAAAATACAAGTAAACTCGAAGAAAAACGACGATTTTGTAGTGACTGCGATCCTTTAAAGTGGAAATGCAAGTAGTGGTTTGTAGAACTGCATCCATGGCACAGAATGTAAAGATAATTTTTTACCACTTTTTTAATCGTGTGTAGCGATTTTTCATCCGAAATATACCAAGTGTGACTCCTTGGATAGTGTTCTTCAAGCTTGATTGATCTTCAGTCGAGAAATGCTTTATTTTAAAGCGGCATGGCGTATGGTTTGTGAAACGCACACTGGGCAACATATTATTGAAAATTGTGTTGTGATCTGCGTCCTTCAGGGACGTACGGATGGGCTGTTGTCAAGCATACGTTTCAATAACCACGTGCTCAACCGCTTTAAATTTTAGAAGCACAACGAAGTCCGTTCGCAAATTGCAATTGGCAATTTCACAGCCAAGGGAAAGCTGATGCCTCCAGCGACGAATATGAGAAAAATGGTGCGATTTATTAATTTTTGTGCATAAAGAGGTACAACAGTCGGTTTTTAAAGGATTTTGAATAACTGTAAAGATTACATAATTTCTCGCGCAGTCCCACTAATATCACTGGCAAGTGTGAGTAATTATCGCGAGCAATTGAAGTTCGCGCAGCGCCTCGCGCAAACGGGTTACCGCCAAACCCATCTCGCGTTTGCCGCGTTGTAGGAGAACTGCCCTACAGTTAAGTGGCGCACGTTTGGCTCACGTTTCTTCAAAAGTACGCGACGGCAATTATTTTATTGTTGTATCTTACATTGGCATACGTTTCATGAATAAGTATCCGAAAAGTGAACTAATTATAATGGATCTCTATGTAGAGCAACAAGGAGGATTAACATGTTACCGCAATTTTTGTACGTATTCAAAGTATTTTATAGAAATGGACTAACGTCTTGGAGGCGACTGCTCAATCCTGGGCGAACAAGTGCCAATTTAAACACAGTGGGATGCGTGGAGTTGGCGAAAACTTGCACATGAGCCATTCATCGAGACCCACTAATATCACTGGCAAGGGTGAGTTATCATCTCGCGCAATTGAAATTTGAACCTCATCCAGCTCTATTTCCTGTAAATGTGCTGACATTATGCCATTTACTTTAGACTTTAATAGTGCTTTCGTTCATCTGTTTTATTAGTATTAGTATTTATTTATTCTTTTCTTTTGGCAAAACTTGCGCGATACATTTTGTTGTCGTAATAAATGTTAATGTTAGTGATGCTACGGCGCAGTGGTAGTTTTGGCGCACTATGCCTAACATTCAGGTAAGTTGTAGTGAAATTCGCGCAGCGCGCAGCGCACATGGGGCCGCCACAACGCGGAAACCCACGCTAGCGCGCCGCGTAGCCAGAGGTACGAGCAGTAACTACAGTTATAGTGGCGTGCGCCAAACGTGGCGCACGTTTCTTCAAAAGTACGCGACGGCAATTGTTTATTGTTGTACCAGACGCTATCGCCGCCTGAGGCGACTTTCAATGTTTAAGATGCAGGAACAGTGAGCACACTTGTGTGAAACGTTATCTTGAAAGATCATGAAATAAGGTTCGATTTCGCTTGCTCAACACTGGGCTGCGATCATTTTTTTCAAGTATATATAAGATATAATTTAGGCGTCGAGGCCTGTGATTCTTGGATAAGCGAATTCCAGAAATTTGGTTGGAAAAGTGTTAATTTTACAGTGGAAGTGTTTCAATCTGGCGTAGGACATGCGACCCAGGTTCATATGTTTTGATTTAAGGGGGTATAGCAGCCGGTATTTGAAACGTACGCTGGGCGTTGTTTTCACCTGTGTTTATGCGCTATTTCTTATTATAAAAATGATCATTTGCACACAATATACCGGAAGGCAC
Organism: Pelodera strongyloides; assembly: GCA_036852015.1. Lineage (NCBI taxonomy): Eukaryota > Metazoa > Nematoda > Chromadorea > Rhabditida > Rhabditidae > Pelodera > Pelodera strongyloides. Next base: position 47,096 of record JAANDG010000749.1, on the reverse strand, counting down.
TTGTCCTGCATACGTTTAAAAAACCGATCGTTGTATCGCTTTAACAAGTTTCATGTTATTTTTGTAAAAAAAATGTGTTTGTGGCACCTCTATTCATTAAACATATGCTGCTCAACTGCCTGAAGGACACCGAATGGAACTCAATTTGCATATAATAACAGTGCTGCAGTTGATCAGCATGCGTTTCAAAACAACGTGCCATTCCTCTTTAAAGGGACAGGCCCATCAAAATAAACCTATATTTACGATAAGTTCATAATGACTATCAAGCATTTTTATTACAATATATACAAACTAAATTTCACCATTATTCGCACTAGACAACTTTTTTTCCAATGCGACCTGCTCAAATGTATACCATAAAACTGCAGATTTCAAAGCTATATATGCAAATATTAATCGCATTATAATTTCACGATAAATTTGCATTGACGACAAGGATATTTGCGGCTCTACGGTACACATTTGAGCAGAGCGCATCGGAAAAAAGTTTTCAATGGCAAATAAATGTGAAATTTAGTTTGTATATATTGTAATAAAAATGCTTGATAGTCACTATGGACGTATCGTAAATATAGGTTTACTTTGATGGGCCTGTCCCTTTAAACCTACTAAAGCGTATAGTCTGCTCATTGAGTTGACTCAGTGAGTGTCTGTGTAGCGGCTAGTAATAAAAACAATTAAGTTTTTAACAGATGGTTTGGGCTAACACTTCCATGATCGGGTGCGGTGCGAAATTGTGCAACATGGATCATGACGTACTCGTCGTTTGTCATTATAAGCCTCAGTAAGTGATTATTTATTATGTACTTTCTCTTATTATACGCTTCGAAAGAACGCGTTACCGCCAAGCGCGGTGAAAAACACGTGATATAAGCAGAGGCCATACTCACCACTCCGATTTCCTCGGGGAAACGTTCACTGGGGAACGAAAATAGCATTCAAATGTGAGACAGTAAAAAGGGCTCGGGGTACAGGTAGTAGAGGCGTAGAGGGCTAACAATTACCAGAGCCATATTTTTTTACACCGTCTTTGGCCGCGCTACATTTCATGGACAAGTCCCTCGTACCCATAGCTACCGCCGGTGTGTGTGTGTGTGTGTGTGTGTGTGTGCGTGCGTGCGGTCGTGACCGAGTGGGAGCGTGCCTGCTGCATGTTGCGCGTCCTAATTCAGAGTTCTATTGTAATACATTCCGATTTTTCAGAGGAAACATTCTCAATCAAAACATCTATGATCCTGGAGATCCTTGCTCGGCTTGTCCAAAGCAATGCGATCCTGAGACAAAGCTATGTGTTTAAGCGATACAATAACTTAATCAATACATATTTGGCATCAATAAATATTTGTTCCGAGGTGTGCATCAAATAATATGATGGAGAAAACAATGTACATATAACGAAACCATTGGTACTGTAGTCGATTAGCAATCGGGTAAAAGAAAAATGGAAAGGTGTACCATACAAAAAAAATTGTACCATACAAGTGTTGTTGTAACGCTATGCAAACGATAGCTACAATATATTGAAGCGTAGTCAGTATACTCTAAACGTAATCCGTAAGGACATTCTCATATAACTGGGGCAGGCTATAACAAGTGGTGCACCGCCGACTGTAACCCTCTAAATTTTTGCCCATCTCAGAGTCCTTAGGCAAGGCTATGCAGTTTCAGTTCACTCAAATGCATCTTGCCATAGAATTTTCTAGATGGAAACACTCTGGCAGTTCAATCTCAAATACTTCTTGCCACAGTGCCACAGACTTTTCGCAAGAAAACACCGTGGATCAGTTTAACATCAGAGAGAGCTTGCCACAGGCTTTTCTCCGTGGAAAGACCAGTTCAAGCTCAAATGCTGCAACAGACTTTTCGACAAGAAAACAGTGGCAAGAGCACTTTAACATCAAAGACATCTTGCCACAGACTTTTCTCCATGGAAAGATCAGTTCACTCAAATACATCTTGCTCTTCGCAAGAAAACACTGTGGCAAGTCCACTTCAAGCCCAAATGCATCTTGTCAGAAACTTGTCACAAAGATTTTAAATCACTTATTACTTGAGATAGCCAATAACTACGCACGCATTTTAACTAGCTCTTAGAATGTTGATAAGAAATACAAATTTTGTTGAGGTCGATGCTTTCATGTTCAAAACCTACTGCACACTCAATTCTTTGGGATGTTTGCGACGGTTATTTGTATTGGGACGGGCATACTTTTTATGGACGGTTGGCCCCGGCATGGGACGGTTGGCCTCTCCATGGGACGTTTGAGAATCTTGGGACGGCTATTCTTCAGTAGAGCCAACTCTCCGTGAAGATCAGTTCACTCAAATGCGTCTTGCCATACACTTTTCGAGATGGAAACACTGTGGCAAGATCAGTTCAAGCCCATATGCTCCTTGCCATAGACTTGGCAATAAAAAATCACTGTGAAGAGAGCAGCGCAACATCAAAATCAAAGACGTCTTGCCACAGACTTTTCTTCATGGAAAGTTCAGTTCACTAATATGCATCTCTGGCCATAGACTTTTCCAGATGGAAACACTGTGGCAAGATCAGCACAAGCTCAAATTGTTACTACCATAGTTTTCAAAAAGAAATCACTGTGGCAAATTCAGGTTAACATCAAGGCATCTTGCCACAGAGGTTTCAATATGAAAACACTATGGCAAAAGCAGCTTATCATCAAAGAGTCTTGTCAGTCTTTTCGCGAGAAAACACTGTGGCAAGATAGTTCAAGCCCAAAGGCAACTTTCCAAAGGCTTTTCAATAAGAAAGCAGTGTGACAAATTCAGCACCAAAGACACCTTGCCAAAGACTTTTCGACAAAGCTCACCAAAATGACACCTTGTCCGCGTATTTGCGCTTGAACTTATCTTGCCAGTGTTTTCTTGCTAAGTCTGTGGCAAGCTGACTTTGATGTTGAACTGAATTTGCCAGTATTTTTAAAGGTCTGTGGCGAGGTTCATTTGACGTTCATTTTCCGCAAGTGCCGATACAAAACGGCCTCGAGGACATACCGAAACGTGCAACATGAGTATCACAATACGAACTGCAAATACATACTTGCACCAGACGGTTCTTCACATTAAAAACAACGTGTTTGCAAAATCTACCCCAGCAACTCCCAAGGACACTTTTATTAGGGGGAGTTGCGGGTTGCGGGACCAATACTCCCAGTATTCGGGCAGCACATTCTCCACGCGTTTTCAATGAGTGACACGCTAACACTCTTTTTGCGGAGAATTTCTCCACACATGGAAACGGTTTGGCTGGGAGGGGAGAATTCTAATATCTACGCACTACTATATCCCCCCATATATCTTATTATATAAAGGAGGAGTTTACTTTTTTGTTTGTGTGAACATAACGAAACCTGTTCATAAAGAAAATTTTCTATTGGCATAGAGCATACAAAATCTTTGCCGCTGGCGAGATTCGAACCCACACCAGCGCACAACCTCTCGATTCATAGTCCAACGCTCTACCTGTTGAACTATGCTAGCTTATCACAAGCATAATCCTCTGCCCAACATGCAACACCTTCAATGGCAAATTTGCATGGTAGCATTAGTCGAGTGGAGATCCAAACTTATTATTATACGTTTCCACAATCAGAGACGTGTGAATGTGTGGGAGGAGAAAGATCCGAGAGTTAACTTTTTACATTGTAGCAATTCTTTTTTTGAATAGGGAAACAATCGGCCGAAGGCCGATTCCTCCAGTCGGAGAAGAGCCCGTAGGGCTCTTCGAACGGCTGGTACATAGATAAATATAAACAGCATAAACAGCCAAAAACTAACACAAATCGACACATCCCCTCCCAAGCCACAAACTACAAAGCCACAAAAAAAGACACATTCGGCTTAAAATGTTGAAGTTGTCCTAATGTGTTCGGTGACTTGTTGTAGTTTGTAGTCGATTCATTAGCTAATTCCAACAACAGCAATCTTCCGCGTCCTGAAATGTTCACAGCAGATTAGACAACGGATCAAAACATTTACATGAGACACTTGTCATAGAACCGTCTCCATGCTGACCTTCCGCCTTTCACGATTGAACAATTAAAGCTAAATACCAGCCGGTTTTTGAAACGCTTCTCAAATATCCACATACTTATGCAGTTATGCTAAGTGGGATGTATTTTTTATTCTAATTTATGCTCATTTGCATATGAAGCATAAGAACTCAGTTGTCCACGATGCGTTTCAAAAACTGACCGGTATTTCGCTTTAAAGCAGCATGTGGTTTGTACAATGTACATACTACCTTATTAAATGTATTAAATAAATAATTAGACGTTGAGCAATTTTTCATCCGGAACTGGCCGCCTACTGCTCCGGACCTCTGCGGAACGTCGTAAGCAAACTTTGAACTTGAAATTCAAACCGCATTGAATAAATGTGCACGCACTTGTGGCGCAAAGGATATATTTAATATTTGTCGTCTGTGCGCAGAGTATTACATGGGCAGTATGCAGTTGCAGTTGCCCGTGTGCATTTTACTACAAAGGAAAATAATAAACTGAAGAAAAAAGGATACCTGTCGGATTTTTGAAGATACGGCATACTTTCTTGGCTTGGCAAATTCCACGAGCCCCAGTCTCATCTCATGCATCCCTAGAAGCACGGGCACGAGCAGCATGTGGATGTGGTAGAAACAGGCAGAATTCGGCCAGATTTGGTCCCGTAATCAGTTTCTGTAATTGGGATACCTGAAATAAAAAAAAAATAAGAAAATAAGGAGTGAGTTCAGAGTAATAAACAAGGTTGCGGTACTAGAATAGGCAATTAGGATACTAGAACAATTGCACAAAATTACATACTGGGAAAACCCCCGATTTCGCAACGATTATTTTTTTAAAACCCCGATTATTTCGAAAAAAACCCGTTTTTGCCCCGATTCTTTCAAAAAACCCCGATTTCACCCCGATCAAGCCCCTCAAATAATCGGGGCGTGATCGGGCCGAAATCGGGGTTCTTAATTAACCGTTTACTCCACCGAAAAATCAACGTGTTTCAATGAACTGTTTTAAGTGATTTTTGGTTAGTTTCATCATGTTACCCCTGGAAAGAGTAAATACGGATGCATGATCGATTATTTTCGAAAACCCCGATTTCGCGCCGATCAAGGGATCAAGGCCCGATTTTTTGAGGGACTTAATCGGGGCGAAATCAGGGTTTTTAATTTCCCATGCAGCATTGCAGCAAAACACAAGATTAAAAGATCAACTGTTATAACACAATCTTAGGGAGATGAGAGATGAGACCACAGACTACATTCCCTAACAATATTATATGAGGGTAGTTTAGCCAAGCTGCCAGGTCCCGAAGCCACTAGACACTGACTAGACCAGAAGTCATGAATGCGCGCAACGATATGCAGATTCGCACACCGAACAGAAGACCAAAAAACCTCCCTGCTCTGCTACTCAGGGAATCTAACCTATGAGCACAGAAAAAGTCACCAAGGCCACTAGTCGCAAACAGAGAAATTCACCCCAAAATTAATACGGATATCCATACCGATTTACTGTGCCAAGAAAACCAATAAAATAAATGTAACCAACCATAAACAGCATCAAGTTTAAAGCTTCGGCACATTTTCTTCACTAATTATTCCTCGATGCCTCCTTTCTTCTCAAGTAGTCGCGGAAGCGGAGAGGAGCAGCGGCAATATAGGAATCAATCCGGACGTATTTTTTGCCCTATAATGAGTTCTCCTGAAATAAGAAAAAAAAACTCAAAAATAGTATTTAGGAAAACAAAAAAGAAGTCAGAGGCCGTATTCACCACTCCTTTTCCCTCGGGGAAATATTCCCCGGAGACAGAAAATAGCATTCTAATGTGAGACACGCAGAGAAAAAGACGGGGAATTCCCCGTGGGGAATTGAGTGGTGAATATGGTCTCTGGTGTTTTAATTTAGCATATAGCATGTCACATTAGATAATGAATGGAGTCAGCAAAGTTGGCAAACCCAGGATCCAGCGACAACATAGAGGCCGGCTGACCGGTTCGATGCTGTGCACAATGAAAGCACCAAAAAACATAACATGCAAAAATCAAGGAATCTAGCCTTTAAACGCTTAGAGAGAGAATGTCGCCATATCCGCAAGGCCACTTCGCAAACGTAGAGAAATTCAACCCAAAATGAATACGGATAATATCATACCTCCTGTTTGAAGTCCCAGCTTGTCCAATCCGATGTCGCACTTCCGGAACTCCTGCCATGAAGCCGTGCAGAGCTGGGATGTGAGCATTTTCGTCCGAGCTTGTAAAGACGAGATTGCCTCGGTCACCTCGGTGACCTGGACGGCGGCAACGATGATGTCCGTGAAAAAATAAACAAATTAGACACAAAACATCTTTAACGTTTCATGTACCACGAGTAAGACCAGTATAACCGCGTTTCCAACTCAAAAAGTGTTTTGTGAAATAAGACCCAGTAAAAAATGATAAAAGGTCAATATTGTCGAAAAGCATGCAAACGTCTAGATTCAAAAGAAAGAAGAATGATGTAGTTAGATGACAATTTTAGACATCAGTCATTTTCCGCTTGATGAACGATCGTGTGCAAATTGCGTTTCTCCAAGTTGCAACCATTACTGAATGAATTTTCATTTTCATTCAAAATGCACTACCCATCAGGTCGTTGTGCTATGATTGATCATAACACTCCAGTGGCACCAGCGAGCAATCGAATTTCAAAAAACAAATAGCTAGAGATCCCACCAAGGCAATTTTTCCGGACTTAAACTTTCTTCCCCTCATAAAGGACGAATTTTCTCAAGTGTTCCCAAAAATTAAATTCTCCACGGACTATTTGAATTTACCAACTAAATACCGCAAATAGGTCGCACGCGCTTCTAGAGGTTCGCTGCTCTCACGGAGTCTCGGGGGAACCTGTTCCCCCGCCGCACCGACCTAAAAACCGTTCTGTCCCCGCGTTGGTCCCCAGGGAGACCCGCTATGAACTAGAGGCTCAATAACTCTCTCAGAGTATTGGGGTGATCAATCAGCCCCACCGGCCCGACTTATTGGTCGACTAGTTGATAACGAACCTATTTATTGTATTGGTGGTTCTCAAATAATCCGTGGAAAACTAAATTCCTAGGAACACTCACAAATTAATCTTAGACAAAAAGAAGAAAGAAAAAGCCCGGAAGGAGACTTGATATGAATTCGAGGCTATTCGCTCCCGAAAACTCGTGCGCGACTAGTGCCAGAAGAGTACCACGACCAACCATACCGCACCAACGATGGGTAATGCACCCCAAATGCAAACGGAAAAAAAATCAGTAATGGTACGGGCTGGTAGGAACACATCACGCACACACCATTTATCAAGCAGTGTGCTTGATATCATAAAATGCGTCACATAATTACTACTCTTCTATACACTTATTAGTAGGCTTAATTTTACGACTTTCAACGAAACGGATTAACGTGCTAATCACACTGAAGTCCAAAATAATATCTAACGCAGTCCAGTAGGTAGTCTCAAAACGCGCCAAAAAACGAAACTAAATATAGCATTGTTAAGCTTCACGCACTTCAGTGGCTGTGGCTGCATGCAGGAACGCTGGGAGTAGGATCCCAGCCTCCCAGCCTGGGAGGCTGGGACTGTGAGACTGGTGAGATAACGAGAGGGATACTGCAATTTAGCGATACACAGAGACGAAACCTCCCAATCGGGAAGGCTCCCACTGTTCTTGCATACGGCCACAGGAAACTCCATATAAATACAGAACATAAAGCAAAGCAAAAGCTTACGTAAATAACAATCGCAACTGAGGTTTTCGTTCCATTTCCATGTGGTCATAGAAGACGGCGAAGGTTGGAACGGCAAACGGGGAATCCCAACTTCGGAGAGATAAATGTCTCACTGCCTCACTGCGCTTCCAGTGGAACAGCATAAGCTAAAATAACGCACAATTAGAAACATTTGAAAAGCACAAGACAAAAAGGAAAGGGAACAAGCCAACGCGAATAACGCAGGAACTCCAAATCCTCCATTTAGCCGTAGCAAAAAAAATGAGCTGATTAACTAACCAATCGGCCCGCGCCAATCGAACCACGCAATAGAAATCTGCCAGCTCAATTCCAACCAAGCGAAGCGAGAATCGACGTCCAAGTGCCCAATCAAGTGCTGAAATAAAAGAAACATGAAAATTTAGCACGTAGACAGGTAAGAGTCTCAGAACAAACGAATCAAACAACCCAAATAAACTGGCATAATCAGCAACGGAAGAAAGAAACACGAGAAAAGAACGAAGAGAACACCATCACAAAAAGAAGAACAACCAAACGCGTGGCGAAAGTTCCAGAAAATTCGAAAGAGTGTGAAATTTGCATGTTCGCGACCGCCCGTATGGAGGCTACCGTATCCGTTTGTCGCGCGCTATAGAATGCAACAGCGGAACCAGGTGCATGCGAGGTCTTGCGAAAGCTGTCTATGCTTATGAAAAAGCGGTATTGTTTTTTTAGCGAACAAAACAAAGCATTTGAGAAATTATTTCATACGTAACTGTCTATATTTTTATATAAATACTTTATTGCATTAAAACAGAAGGCAACAATAAAGCGGGAAATACTTCTAGCTAAATGCAAGTGCTAGAAATGAGAAAAGTATAAAGCTTGGAAACATTGGAAATTGAAAACTCTACAGTAGCACCCTTGTTATGAATTTTGATTGAAAACTCTACAGTAGCATCCTTGTTATGAATACCTTATTCTTTTTTGCATCGTATAAATTGTTCATACGTGGTACGTTCTTTTTTCTGAATTAGGTAAGCATCTAAAGCGATATAACATGGTCAGTTATTTGCATACACGAACACAAAAATGTTTATTTAGGGAAAGTGTTTAACATTGTCATGATAATACACAAATTCAAATTTTGCACGCTGTTCTGGGAGGGAGGGGGATTTATTATAATAGATGTTGCAATGAGATAAGCACAGATGTTGCAATTCCTCTAGTACCAATCATAACAAAAGACATAATGAAGACTGAGATCAGTTGATCAGAACACATAAACTCATTATACCTTTAAAATACAAAAAACTTAGTCAATTGTGAGCCCCGCACTCAGAATTTGAATCAAGTAAGCCGCCCATGCGAAAATAGTAATAATCTTAAAGCGAAATACCAGCCGGTTTTTGAAACACATAGAGTCGACCAGCTTATGCAGCGTATGCAAACGAACATAATTAGAATAAAAAGTCGAGTAAATTCGAACAAATGTGCATGATAATTCAGCTGTTCTACTCGATGCGTTTCAAAAACCGGCCGGTATTTCGCTTTAATAGTGATATGGTAGGCAAAAGAAATATCGATATTCAATGCAGAAATGTATTCAGTATATTACTACACGCAACCATCACATAAAATGCGTTACCTATCAAACTGACTGAGTAACTGGACCAAGTTTCAAGGATAAATGAGTACTCGTAGTATGTATGGGAATCCATTTTACGTCTTCAAAAGTATTCTCTACTCCATTGTTCTCGTGTCTGTCGTGTTGCTAGCCAGTAATAAACAATCGCGGGTTCCGTTCCCGGACGTTGCAAAACTGAAAATATATGAAATATTACTAGTGTTGACAAAAATGCTTCCCACCATGTGAACGTTTATATTAGACAAAATGTTAATAAATTTGTTGTTAAAGGGAGAGGCCCACGAGAAAAAAGATTTCCTCAATTTACTTGCACAGAATGTCCGGAATTTTAGAAATATTACTGTAAAAACCGCATTTCTTTGCACCTAGAACTCACAGAGTTATTCCCCGGCAAACAGTTCGGCCAGGTACCGTAGTCAGGATCAGTTTTTGCGCTTTTAGGGCATTACAATATTGGAAACGCTTTTTTATAACCGTAGGAATGTTCTTCATTCGTTTTACAATTATTATGTAGAGAAAGAATGCTAATGGACGGATATAAACGGTAAAAACGTATTTTGACGTTACTGACTACGGTACCTGGCCGAACTGTTTGCAGGGGAATAACTCTGTGAGTTCTAGGTGCAAAGAAATGCGATTTTCACAGTAATATTTCTGAAATTCCGGACATTCTGTGCAAATAAATTGAGGAAAGCTTTTTTTTCATGGGCCTCTCCCTTTAATATTGAAAAAGTCATCAGAACGAATCGCAGTAAATAATAAAATCATAAATATGATGTGACAAGGTCAGGTCACGATATTTGTGCGTCCCTTACCTCATGATTTGCATACGTGCATTTTTCGCACATAAACAAGATTGAATAACTCTTCCACCAACCTTATCCTATGGTGATTTCTTCTTCGAGCATTCCGAACATAGTTTCGAACATAGAAAATACGTAAAATTATTAGCAAAAACACTGTAATACTGTCAAAAATTACGCAGCATAGCAATAATTGGCAATATATGTAGAATATAACATAATAGTTAGCCAAGTCTTTATATCAGACGAACGTGCGGGTGTTGTACGAGCCTAGGCATAGAATGATTGTACATACGAGGGCGCGATTGCTCTCCCCCCGTGCCAGCTGTTCAAGATCAGAGAGAGAAGGACAGTTCACTATCGAACGTGAGGCACAACATTTAATATTAGACCTTGCCGGAATTATAGTCTGACGAAAGAATATCAGTATGATTGGAATCTGGCGGAAGTACAAATATTCTGACGTATGCGGTTAGAGGGTTTTGAATAAGGGGTTGGAAGTTGTGTTGTCGTTGAAGAATTAGACAAATAGGATGGTAGGTTCGGAGTCTATCGGGAAAGTTGATAGACCTCCGCGGTCGCCATATTATATCCTGATGCCTCGCCTTGGCATCGGATACAATGGTTGTGTAGGTAATATAATTAACACACAAAATAGCCACACATGTATTTATTCGTGGTGCGGAGTGATCTCTATAGGTGCGCAAGGACCAACTCGCTCATTCTATCTATCTCTTTCGCTAGGCCGACGGTTGTAAACTATGGGCGGCCTAGGTCAACGGTGAATAAACAATGAGAGAGGATATAAGATAGGGGTGCCAGCGGCTATACAGTTTAGAATAAGAGGGAAGATACTGCATACTGGAAACCATATCTTACAACATGAACGGCTTATTTTAAGCAAAATGTTAATAAATTTGTTGCGAAACAGTGGGTTATTTGAAATAGTCGTCACCTTTTACGCGAAAAAATCGTGTATATTTTTCATCAGGATTGGGGAACTGTATATGTTTTTCATTTCCTGATTTGTAGTTATGCACCTATCTAAAATTTTCTCGGGAAGCCGATTTATCTCCGCCGGTTTTACCCAGCTACCAACTTTTACACCTTTGGTGAGGTACACCGGCTGATAGCCTGGCTAAAGAGTTATCAGTTGCACTATATCTCAAGTGAATGCACATCGAATAGCGGTTGAATGATTGCCACACTTTTCTTCAGCCGCGACATATACAGAATCCTCCGGCTGCGGCCCTGGATGGTGCTTTCCTGAAATGTAGACTGTAAATTTGCATGAAATATATGAAGTAGTGTGTGTGTGCTATCATTCGATGTATTGTTCCGCCTAGTCTATTAAAAAAAATGTACCTGTGCACTATCCTGGGATGCGAATACATCGGAGTCATCATCACTTTCAGCCCATTGTATTAGAAAAAACATACTGTTTTACTAAAAATTGGTGGCACAATTATTGTAATTTTTAAGTAATGAAATATTCAAAAAAAAAGTGACATAGAAAGCCAAAGTAAGCTTTTTTTCAGTTATGTCTGAATCGGAAACCAAAGCAGTATGTGACCAGTTGAAGTTGAAGTTGAAAAGTTGTATAAATGTCTTATTTTTATCTTATAACGATCCTTTCGTAAGCAAGAGAGCGCGCTAATCAGGACACGCCTGTAACCTACCCCAGCGGTAAATTTTATTGGAACCAGCCTCAGATAAGACTGAATCGGAAACCAAAGCAATATGTGAAATAGTTGAAGTACGTGCTTTTACTTACATTCCATATTTAATATGGGAGCTAATGTGATGGTCTAACGCAGCAAAAAAATTCATGGGAAATTATTCATTTTGCTAGTCAGTAGTCGATAGCAATTGGAGGTGATTGCGAGTTGATATAGAGATAAACTGAGTGATTATTTCGTTATTTACGGTACTATCTATATAATGGTGTCAGGGTACCATGAGGGAGCGTGACACACCCATCTGCCTGTCCCTCATTGTGGCAGGAGTGGTACCTACCATTTTGAATTTTTGTCACCTACGCGACATGCCCTTAGCAAATTGTGCAGGTAATAGAGTAACAATATTTCAAATTGACAGCAAATAACACCTCTAATCAGAGATCGGTTATATCCCATGAACTCGCATATGCTCCTATAAAGCGGACGCCTTGTAACATAAGACAGATGACATTTCAAACTTGATAATTTATCACGTGGCAATACTTATAGTTAAACTTTTATAAACTGTTTACGCTGAACGCTCCATCCAAAAGTCGATTCCGTTTTTTTTCTTTATTCGCTCACTCTTTTTGTTTGATTTCTAAGCAGTCGTCGGTATTGAACCTGAAACAACCTCAAACATAAGAAAGAATAAAAATCTTTAAAGGGATCGGTTCACCTGAAATTATGTCTGTTTTTTTTGTTTCTTTATTTTATATAAGGGATAATAAAAATTTGGAATACAAAAAGTAGTGTTCTTTTCAATACTCACGAAGATATTCGGCGATAAAGTGGTGGATTGATCGGTCCAAAATGGCAAAGGGTAATTGTCCTATATAAACAGGGCAGGACAATTACTCTTTTTATTTCGGATAGATCAATCCACCACTTTATCACCCAATATCTTCGTGAGTATTGAAATAGAACACTACTTTTTGTATTCCAAATTTTTTTTTATTATCCCTTATAGAAAATAAAGAAACAAAAAAAGACACCATTTCAGGTGAACCGATCCCTTTGAACTAATGTGGTATGTGTACTTAAACTACAATGCACTATCAATTTATTCACATTTCAAAGTAAATACAGTGACTTAAACTGCTTACATACTGGTTTTGAGCCTGGTTGTCTGATAGTCTGATAGCTCGTTGTTCATATGTTTATTTTCACTTGGCGTTTATTTCCCTGTTGAAAGGGCAAGGACACTTTATGTAAATTACTTCCACTTTCAACAACTTTTATTTAAAATAAATAAGTTTTTGGTGAGGAAAAACTCATGAATATTACATAGAGGCTATGATTTTTGACGCATAAATGGCATATAAAAAGGTACGGTTTCGAAGTTTATTATGGAAAAAAATTAATATTTCCATAATGTACTACTCTGTACTTCTCTTCGTGATTATTTCAGGTTTGTTTGTTTGCACGGTAATTAGTCCTTAAGTTATGAGCGGACGTATCTTTTAAGCAGTATAACATCCGGTTTTTGAAACGGATTTTGGATAACTGCATTCCCACGCAGCATGTGCAAATGGATAAGATTGAATATGGAATCGAGCTCTGTTCGAGGCCACTTAAAGGGACAGGCCCATCAAATTAAACCTATGTTTACGAGATGTTCATACTGTTTACAAAGCATTTTTATTACAATATATACAAACCAAATTTCACCTTCATTCACCCTGGGACACTTTTTTCCGATGCGCTCAACTCATATGTATACCGTAAAGCTGCAGATTTCAAAGCCATATACGCAAATTTTGATCGCAGTCTAATTTTACGATAAATTTGCATAGGCAGCTTGGAAATTTCCGTTTTACGGTATACATATGCGTTGAGCGCATCGGAAAAAAGTTTCCCAGGGTGAATGAAGGTGAAATTTGGTTTGTATATATTGTAATAAAATTGCTTTATAATCATTGTGAACGTATCGTAAATATAGGTTTACTTTGATGGGCCTGTCCCTTTAAGAATGCAGCTGTCCATCATACGGTTCAATATAGCTTTGAAGCGAAATACCTGTCGGTTTTTGAAACACATCAAGTACACCAGCATTCTTATGAGCTTATGCAAATGAACATAGATTGGAATAAAAAACCGAGCTAAATTCGAGCAACTTTGCATAAATAGGTAAGAATCCAGTTGTCCATGAAGCGTTTCAAAAACCGGCCGGAGTTTCGCGTCAACTTTTAGAACTACGTTTCCAATTATTGTCTTCCATTATAAATGCAGTTTTCCTGCATACTTGTCGAAACCACGTGCCATATCACTTGAATGTTACACTATGTCTTCTAACTTTACTGCTTATTTAAAGCGGCATAACAGCCGGTTTTTGAAACGTATGTTGAACGCTCCACTCCCGCCCAGTGTATGCAAATAATTGCGCGATTTTTTTAGTCTAATTACCGTCATTTGTGTACAATTATATTGACCCAACATACGTTTCAAATACCGGCAGTTATATCGCTTTAACATCCAATATCATAGTTCAATATCAGTAAATTCAGGCACGCTCGCCCAGTTTGGATTTAAAGATAAAGCAAACATTTTGAAGGTGAGTTTCTAACAGAGAGTGCCTTACCTCTTGTATCTTTGGGCAGTTACAGATATTTAAAGCGAAATGCTAGCTGGTTTTTGAGACACATCGAGACAGTTATTTAAAGTGGTAACGCAAGTCGTAGTTTGTAGAAATGCATCCATAGCACAGAATGTAACGATAATTTCTACAACTTTAACCGTGGGTAACGATTTTTCATCTGAAAGATACCAAATTGTGAAACGCCAAATTGTGCTTACTCGGTGTCCTTCAAGTATGCACGGATGGGCAGTTGTCTAGCTTACGTTTCACTAACCACGTGCTCAACCGCTTTAAATTTTAGAGGCACAACGATGTCCGTTCGCATATTGCAAGGGGCGAGTTCACAGCCAAGGGAAAGCGTATGCCTTCAGCGACGAATATGAAAAAAATTGTGCGATTTTTTTACTTTTTGGAACAAGCGGTATAACAGTCGGATTTTTAAACGGATTTTGGGTTACTACATTTCCATGCATCATATGTAAATGAGTATAATTAGAATAAAAAATCGAGCTCAATTCGTCCGCACTTTGCATATTTGCATAACACTTTGCATAATGCAGTTGTCCAACAATTGTTTCATAAAATAAACCGGCTATTTCCCATGCCTCCCGATATAACAATAGCCCGTATTCTCGCGCCACTTTGGGAAAGGCATTTTGGTAGGCCATTCCCAATCTCCTCTGGTAGGTCTACCAGATTGGAGATGGGAGAGGCCTACCAGTGGTAAGCTCTGGTAGTGGTAATCTCCTCTGGTAGGCCTAATGCATGCAACAGCTCTCCCAAACCGCTACCAATTGGGAAACCGCGACACGCGACGCGCCTCCTACCAGTACACCAGAATTAGCGCTTTTTCTCCCACTGGTAGGTCATTCCCAATTGGGAGGCCTGCCAGTGTCGCGAGAATACGGGCTAATATCGTTTTCTAGAAATGGGCTAACAATTTGGAGACGACTGCTCAATCGTGGGCGGACAAATGCGAATTCAAACACAGTGGGACGCGTGGAGTTGGCGAAAACTTGTACATGAGCTTTTCATCGAGTCCCACTAATGTCACTGGCAAGGGTGAGTTCGAACCTCATATATGCGATCGCGCATTTCTGGCACTCCTGCTGCACTCTGTCAGGTATTTTTTTGCCAAAAGCAAAATTCGCGCAGCTCCTCGCGCCACGTGGCCGCCACAACGCGGCAAGCCCACGCTAGCGCGTCGGGTAGCCAGATATACGAGAAGTACCCACAGTTACAGTGGCGCACATTTGGCGCACTTTTCTTCAAAAGTACGCGACGGTAACTGGTTTTGTTGTTGTATTTTACTTCGGCATACGTTTCATGAATAAGTATCCGAAAAGTGCAACTATTGTCATGGGTCCCTATTTAGAGCAACAAGGATGGATTTGTACATATTCAAAGTATATATAAGACATAATTTAGGCGTCGACGCCTGTGATTCTTGGATAAAAGAATTCCAGGACCATGGTTGGAAAAGTATTAATTTCACAGTGGAAATGTCTCAGTCTGGCGTAGGACATGCCACACAGGTACAAATGTTTTGTTTTAAAGCGGTATATCACTCGATATTTGAAACGTAAACTGGGCGTTGTTTCCACATGTAGTCTATGCAACTAACAACTAAAGGGGCGTCGTGGCTCACTGGCAAAGTTCTCGTCTCTCACCCATACGACCCGGGTTCGAATCCCGCCCAGTGCTACCATCTTGCAAACATGCCACGGCGTCGGGAATGTTAAGGCGCTCCCCTTGCCTAGCCTTAGGACGGACCTTTCGCTCTGTATTATCTTCTGTGCCGTCTTCTACCGTCTACTTCACTCTATGGGACACATCGGCTAAGAGACACCGCCTTGGATTGGAGCTAAAAATGAAGATCCCCGACTTCGAGAGCAAACGGGACCCTGGATTCTACATGCTTAAAGGGACAGGCCCATCAAAGTAAACCTATATTTACGAAACGTTCATAATGTATATAAATCATTTTTATTACAATATATACAAACCCAATTTCACCTACTTTCGCCCTCGAGGACTTTTTCCGATGTGCTCATCATCATATGTATACCATAAAGCTGCAGACTTCCAAGGTGTATATGCAAATCTAGCTCGCATTTTAATTTCTTGATAAATTTGCGTAGACAGCTTCGATCTCTGCAGTTTTACGGTATGCATATGATGTTGAGCACATCGGAAAAAGTCCTCGAGGGCGAAAGTAGGTGAAATTGTGTTTGTATATATTGTAATAAAAATGCTCTATACACATTATGAATACGTCGTAAATATAGGTTTACTTTGATGGGCCTGTCCCTTTAAGTCTATGTGTGATGATTGTATGTCTGAATAAAGTGGTATTCACAAAAAAAAAACTGACTGTCCGATGCTGCGCAATTTTTTTTTCTAACTTACTTCTTACGTATTTGTGCTAATTTTCTCGAATTAGCTCTATTTTTTATTCAAATTTATTGTCATTTGCGTAGGTTGCATAAGAATGCATGTGTACTCGATGCGTTTCAAAAACCGTCCGGTATTTCGCTTTAACAATGTTTCATGTTGTTTTCGTAAAAAAGCACATTGAAGGAAGCTAGTAAAACCTATACGAATCAGAGTCTGTGTACGCTGCAACTAATAATAAAAATACAGTTTTTAACAGATGGTTTGGGCTACCACGGACAAGATCGGGTGCGGTGCGAAGTTGTGCAACCAGGATAAGAGCGTACTCGTCGTTTGTCAGTACAAGCCTCCGTAAGTGATTATTTATTATTTATTTACTCTTATGATACGCTTCGAAAGAACGAGTCCATCCTTAACGGTCCGATTTCCTCGGGGAAATATTCACTGGGGAAAGAAAATAGCATTGAAATGTGAGACAGAGAAAAATACGGTGTATGGGGCGGGGCATGGGGAACCGAATGGCGAATATGGCCACAGGTAGTAGAGGGCTAATATTTACCAGAGTCACCTTTTTTACGCCGTCTTTAGCCGTGCCACGCTTGAATAAGCTATCGAGTTGTGTAAACAAACAACTTTTCAGTCCCTTGTACTTCCCATTTTTCAGAGGCAACATTCTCAATCAAAACGTGTATAATCCTGGAAAATCATGCTCGGATTGTCCAAAGCAGTGCAACCCTCTGACAAAGCTATGTGTTTAAGCAATGCAATAACTTAATCAATATATATTTGTCGTCAATAAATATTTGTTCAATCAATACACCTTGCTTTAATCAATAAACAGTTATATGATTGCTATCAATCGCCTACAATCCTGTGCTCATGGTTCAACCGTTCAACGTACCGTAGGGGTGAAACGGGTAAAGCCGGCTAAATGAGCGGGCATCCTGCGAGAAGATTGGCACCCGCATTACGTAGTGCCAAAAACAACTATGTCAAATTCACATCAGCCAAGACCCCGATTACCGTGCGCCGCAAGGCAACGTGCGCGGAACCTCATCGCAAGTTGCAGGTCTTCATCGCGTGGTTGCGACCTGCGCTGTTGGCGAGCCAACAACTGATATAACGATCTTCAAGGCCAAAGTATTCAAGGAATGATTGCTATCATTGGTCGGTTGGTTCGGAGCTCTCTGCGATGTGTGGCTTAGGCTTAGGCTTAGGCTTAGGCTTAGACATTTGTGATCACATATATAACTATTTCGCTGACAAGAACGTAATTGGTTTCCTAAACGTAGACGGCTCAACAAGGCAGAATTTTCAGTTATGCATGCGTTTACAACGTGGCACGAAGTGAAACTCAGCCTTATTAGCATGCCTCGAACCCGCGACCTCTCGCTCGGCCACCCAACACTCTGCATCTTGCGCCATTTGGTGTGTTTCAGTGAGTGCTCATAATATCATAATAACAAAAAAAATTAATGACACTTCTTTCGATAGTTTGTATTTTACAACGTTATATCGATATCATGAAGTTGTGCTGGAAATCTGCAACCACATGTAAGTTTCAGTATGAATAGAGCACAATTTGTATGTTTGACATTAGCCCGTATTCTCGGGTCGACGGGAATGTTCCGTTTGGGAGCTCATTCGTATGCAAATTTTTCCTCCAGCTAGTCTAGATAGTCGAGAAATTTGCATACAAAGGATTTCCCAAACGGAACGTTACCGTCGACCCGAGAATACGGGCTATTGTCTCACCACGCAAGAAAATAACCTTCATTTCTCTAGACAATATGGGTACACTGTTGACAAAGCAAATTATCAGAGTTTCGTAATTTATTGATTGCTTTCAAAGATACATTATCGATTGTCGTATATTAAATTAAACATTTTTCTTCTGTAAACTCCCTCGTAATTCTCAGTGTGAAATACTATGTATTTCAGACAATTTACCTCGTAGGGTACTATCAAAAAGATGCATAATGTAACCATGGATTGAATAATTTATTGGTTTTTAATTAAACATTCTTCTCCTATATCCTCCCGCCTGATATCCGTTCCCAGCCTGATCTCCCATTGGGGAATATTCCCCAGTGTCCAATTCCGAAACTGATGGGGCCACGATTTCCTGGACACCACAAGAGGAAGGACAGTGTCCACCAGGTTCTCCAGAGTCTCCAGGTGGTCCTGAAGGTCCAGCTGGGCCAGGTTCACCACGACGTCCAGGCGGCCCAGGTGGTCCCATCTCTCCCGGTTGACCGGGAGGTCCAGGATTCTGACTTGGCAGTCCATTTTGTCCGGGAGGCCCTTTAGGTCCACGAGGCCCGGGTGGTCCAGGAGGTCCCTTAATTCCCGTTCCACCAATAGAGTCGTCTCCAGGGGGTCCTTTCATGCCCGGGTCTCCCAGCTCACCCGGTGGTCCTTGGGGTCCAGAGTCACCAACTCGGCCAGGCTTACCAGGGCGACCGGGAAGTCCTGGGAGTCCTGGGTCTCCAGGGATTCCCGGGCGGCCAGGTTCTCCCTGAGGTCCACGGTTTCCGGGTGGTCCTGCGGGGCAGATGACACAAGGGAAAGCGGGTTCAGGGTCCAAGGGCACGTCAAGTCCGTCGAGTCCAGGCTTTCCGGGGCGTCCGGGAGCTCCATCAATGCCTGATTCTCCATTAACTCCGGGAGGACCGGGTGGTCCGGGAGGGCACTGAAGTTGCACACAAGAAGTGCACTGGGCGGTTTCTTCGGAGGGAGCGTCGTTGTATCCACCGCTACCGTAGCCTGAAGCAAAACATATAATATTGTTTAAACTAGTTATTGATTTGTTTTGCAAAAGTATTATTGCATTACGGCTAATTGCAAATTCAATTGGTATTAATTTCTCTTAATCTCTATCTTCTTCAGTTTCATAAATTTTTCATCCAATGGATAAGCTTAAAGGGACAGACCCATCAAATTGAACCTAAATTTACGATACGTTCATAATGATTATAAAGCATTTTTATTACAATATATACAAACCCAATTTCACCTTCATTCCCCTTGGGAAACTTTTTCCGCTGCGCTCATCGTATATGTGTACCATAAAACTGCAAATATCCAAGCTGCCTATATGCAAATTTATATTAGAACGCGATCAAAATTTGCATATATAGCCTTGAAATCTGCAGTTTTATGGTATACATATACGATGAGCTTATCGGAAAAAGTTTCCCAGGTGAATGAAGGTGTAATTTGGTTTGTATATATTGTAATAAAAATGCATTTGTAATCATTATTATGAACATATCGTAAATATTGGTTAAAATTGATGGGCCTGTCCCTTCAAATATTTAAAGTAGTGCACATGGCTTGTGAAAGGTGTATGTACTGTTAGAAAGCTATGCCCTTCCGGAGCAGACAGGCACAGAAAATATTAAATACCGTTATTATTCAAAAACCACGTGTCATACCGCTTTAAATTATGAATTTTACCTTACCTTGTCTCTTAATACGTCCATTGCTCTTCACGACGATGACATCCTGCCAGATATTACGGGCGGTGAACTAAAATATAAATTTATTTACGTAAGTGTCTTTCAAGCTTAAATTTTATAACCAAGTTCAATAATACCACGATTCTCTATGTACAATTTAATGTATATTTAAATTTAGATCGTGCAACTATTCTTCTCGTAGAGGTAGTTCTAGGATTGTTATTAATAGGGCATCAAGAAATGTTCGGAAACATTCATTTGTCCATAGAACTTCCCTTATGATTGAACAAAACGTTACAAACTCCTTTTGATTTACTTCGAATTTGCGTGTTGTGGCATATTTTACTACCACTTTATTATGTTTTATTGATTTAGTATGTGTATTTTGTAACACAAACTGCACGTTACATTGCTTTCTTTGATTGTCTTTGTGCGTAATAAATTATTATATCATGGTTCCATCGAAAATAGGTGTTTAAGCCGTAAGGTAAGTTATTTGTGTTGAGGTTCGCAAACACGCATACTGGACCACTACACTCCCATATAAAGTGATAAAGTGAACCGGGTTATATCGACCGAATCCGCGGAATCCGCGGCGCGCGGCGCGCGGAATCCGCCGAATCCGCGGTCCAGCTCAGAGGCTGGACGTACTGGCCAACATACCTTACGGCTTCAAAAACACTCCCATATATTATAGGCAAATTCGGTGCCATTATTGTGTCCAGAACCAAGCACAATTTGCACGCAATACATGGATGTGCAGTAGTTCAACTTGTTCGTTTAACAAAGCATGTGTCATACTGCTTTAAATGTTTATTTACAAATCCAACCTTGAAAGCGTCCATGCGCATTTGAATTCTCTGCTGGGCCGCATCGAGCTGGTAGTTCAGTATTGGGACCACGATTCCGACAGAGACAATGCAAAAGATGGAGATCACAGACACGGCGAGAGGGACCCGAAATTGGTCCTTATTGCCTGAGGCCTGCATTTTGAAGGGCGGGCCTGCGAGCGGCTAGGGCGGAGCCTGGAATATGTCACTTAGCTTGCGTATCATTAGTTAATATTTGGAAGAGTATGAAGGTGAGTTCGGATGAGATGTGTGATGAGATGTGTGAGAATCAAAAATATATATTAGATATATATTGTATAAGTTTCTGTAGTCACAACTTTGGCAAACATATATTGAACACCTGCAAACGACACATAAAACCACATACAATACAGATAAGGAAGGGAGTACACAAATTTGTGCATTTGACTTTAAAGCGAAACGCCGGCCGGTTTTTGAAACGTTTCGTGGACAACTGAATTCTTACTTATTTATGCTAATTTACTCGGTTTTGGCTCGATTTTCTATTCTAATTTATGATAGTTTGCATAGGACTCAAAAGAATGCTGGCGTGTTTCAAAAACCGGCCGGTCTTTCGCTTTAAAAAAAATATGAAACTGCCAACCCTAGACTAGTTGTAAAGCTAACGCTAGGATTGGGGAACAGTCTCGAAAAAGAACAAGGATAGACCTGTGCTATGGGCTATATCCTATATCGAGCTCCAAATCAGGTCAGTAGATCATAAGATAACCGAGAGAAACTATCGCCAGGTTTAGATACAAGGAAAAGGGGGCTACACTAATCAACTAGTGTCTCGATCATCCTAAATGCACTGGGAAAATGAGTGGAATATCTCGGAAACTATATTTTGCAAGAAAATATACATTTGACTAATTTGACTACATTTGCCTAAGGGGGGTAATTCTATATAGTGGCTAGCAGAAACAAAATGGAGTTGCAAAGGGTAGACAAGTTAGGATTTTCCATGTTGCTAAGGTAAAAACAAGGCACACGATAAAAAGGTTTTCCTTAGTTTACTTGTATAGGACTGTGAAAATTTTATTCGCATTTTTTTACCACTCAGAACTCGTAGAGGTAGAGTTATTCCCCATCAAACTGGTCCACTAGGCCGTAATCAGAATCAAATTTAATAAATAATCATAAATCTTTTACGCTTCAAGAGCGTGCGCCTTTATTCAAGGGTGAAAATACAGTTTCAATGTTTGTTTAGAGCATTGAAATGTTGCGATTATTGGACTTTGGAAACCAGCCTAACTACATCTTACTGTTGATACTAACCAGACTTGATTATAATCACAGCGTTAGACTGCTAGGATCAGTGAATAACAAGGCTTAAATTCAACCAGAGATATTCACAGGGTGAAACGTATTGTCTCTAAACCAAAAGTTCAAAACTGTGTGTTCTTAGCTCGCCATGGAAATTTGATATTTTCCTCACTAGCTATGCTACATATAAATACTAATTACGACGGCATTTTTAAACTTTCGTGTCTATATTTTCTATTGACCAATTTAGCAGAACTTCTGCACGACGCACGAAAAGTCGAGAATACTACAGGCTACTGGCGCTAGTGAAAGCAACGCAATGAAACTATATACATTTATGGACTCCGCAATCGAGTATAACTTAAATACTTCTTATACACATATTTGTATAAAAATTTCAAAAAAAATTGTATTGCATGGTAAAGAATAAAGATTTATTCGCAAAAAAAGATGAAACAATGATCTTTCTAAAAGGCTAAATCCATTATCATGTGTACAACATTTAACTTTGATTACCTTACATATATCCCCTAAGTGAAACATATTGTTTTTACGCAAAAGGGCAAACCTGGGTGTTCTTTGCCCAGCCCAATCATGGAACTTTCAGTAAAATTCGTACTACATACCGTAGATTCTTTACTTTTTTGAGGAATATTATTTTTCATATAAAATCGCAAAATGTCCAAAATCCAATGAGATTCTACGTTGTAACAGTCAACACTCTCCTTATTGGTTTAGTTTTAATGAGCTTTTCCGCAATTATGTGTAATTATGAAAGTTATGCACAGCATTTCACAAAAAGTTTGAAGCACAAACTCAAACCCGCCTGACGCTATAGTATGAGGTATGAGGTATTAATAAATGGAATGGAATCCGTTGCGAAGTAGTTAAAAAAATTTCTACTTTGCAAAAAAAGGAGAGACAATGCATGCTCATGCTACCGACAATAGATTGTGTACGTACACCTTATTAGAAAAAATAATAATGTATCTGCATCTAGGTATGAATTCAGTAAAGTATGTGGTGTAACAGTGACGGAAATTTGCATATAGAATGCACTTATTCATAATAAGTTCAAAACAACGTGTCATACCGCTTTAAATTGCCCCGGGGCCAATTCTACGCCAGAGCTTAACTCGGGGAATCGTTGCATATTCAATAAGTGTAAACACACGGCGAGAGAAACACCAAATATAGGCGACAACTGAACAAAGCTATAACATCATCTAACATTTGGACTAGTAGAAATTCGACAATTTTTTTTTAATTTTCATGTATCTTCTCCTTTTTTTTTTTTTTTTTTTTTTTTTTTTTTTTTCTCTCTCTCCCTCTCGTTTTATGTTACTGTCTCTTTATCTCTCTCTTTCTCTCTCTCTCTCCTTTGATATTTTAAGTACAACCAATTTCTGATATCTTTATTCTTTATGTATTAAGATTTCTGAACATTTTTTATTACTTTGAAGCTTCATTTTCTCCTCTGCTAAAGTATACCAAGTGGCCCTTTTTAACGTCGTTATAAAAGTAGAAAAAATATTTAACGCCGGCGCCCACATTGCGTTTATAGCCGTTAGATGTTCGGGGTAAAGAAGGTGGAGGAGATATTTTTAAAGCGAAATACCGGCTGGATTTTGAAACGCGTCGTGGACAACTGATTCTTACGTATTTATGCTAAGTTACTCGAATTTAGCTCGATTTTTTATTCTAATTATGTTCATTTACAAAAGCTGCATAAGAGTGCTGGAGTACTCGGTGTGTTTCAAAAACCGGCCGGTATTTCGCTTTAAATCTTGGGATTTATAAGACGCTGATCAACATTTTCACCGTAATTTGTGTGTGACTGGGGTAGATCGTTCGAAGTCTTGCCTAACAATGAAGTTATCCATTTTCGTTAGTTACAATTGTTTCTACGTGACAATTTTCATCTCCGGTATTCCTTTCTTTTCCTCTAGTAAATGAATGACTGACATATATCTACCACAATCCTCAGCTTGTCACCAACATTTCTCCCTCCCTCTCTCTTTATTGTCTCTCTTTCTCTCTCACTCACTCACTCTCTCTTCCTCTCTTTCAATCTCTCCAACTCTTTCTATTCTTCTCTCTCCTCTTGTCTTCTCTATCTCTCTTCAGTTTCTTCCTCACTCCTTATTTCCCTCTTTTTTCTTTCCCTCCTTCTCGCTCTCCCTCGCTCTTACTTCTCTCTCTCTCTCTCTCTCTCTCTCTCTCTCTCTCTCTCTCTCTCTCTCTCTCTTTTAACTCGACACCTGTCCCAGGGAAAGTGCCAATCATATATTTCTACACATGCTCCGTGCAGCTTGCGGTCGGATATTTATCATCGGTTTGTTTTTTTATTTGTGCTTTGATTCGGAGATTTATACTTGTAGTTTGTAGTGCGGGTCATCAAGCAGCTCTTGTGAACATCCTGGTGTTGGAGGCCATCCTCCACCCTTTTATTTTCCCATCTAGCTTCTGCCTTATCCAGGTTCGCTATGGCTTCTTACCACTGCTTCAGCGGACAAATACATCGACGAATTGATGGAAACACTGCTAATGGACTACAATAAGGTTAGTGTCAGGAATGAATAATTAGTGAACACCACTTCTTATTATATAAAGAAGGTGTTTGACATTTTGAATGTCCACAACGGAGTTCCGTCAAACGTCGCCTCCGGCGGCGGTAACCGTTGTAGCAACATACGCACATGAGCCTGGTTAATTCCAAATCTTTATTTTTCTTGCTCGTGCATATGAACTAAAATAATTGGCAAAGAATGGTGCGAGCCTTGCTTTTGGCACCACGGAGTTTACAGTTTGTTACCTTCCTTTCGTAGTCTGTATTTTGACTCCTACCCCTGAAGCTGCATATATTGCAGAATGTTCGCCCGGTTCAAAACGCTTCAGACGCGTTGCACGCCAAATTTGGCGCCAACCTATGCAGGCTTATTGACGTGGTTGGTGGACTTTATTGATTGATTTTCTTAGATATTGATTGATTTTCTTAGATATTGATTGGTTTTCTTAGGTTTTTTACGGCCTCCATCTGAAAGTGGTACCTAACTCTGTTTACGTATTGTAAGGGAATGCCTAAAGAATCTGCCTTGAAACGAAAGAAGGAGAGAGAGAGAGAGAGAGAGAGAATGAAAACGGAGCGAGACGATGTAGAGAGAGAGCTAATCATGCAACCGACAGTACTCTACCGAGAAACCAGCGTTTGGTCCAGATAACGCTGGCCATATTTCTCAACTTCTAGCTCAACATCAGTGCATTTCGACCGCAATGCTTATTATTGTCTTACCGTGCGTAGATATGATTGACATTTGATACTCGGTGGACGTGTGCGGGTCCTCTCTCTCTTTCTCTCGGACTCTCTCTGTCCCTTCTCTCTCATTCGTATGTCTCTCTAACGCTCTAACTCTCCATCATCCTCATACTCTTTCTCTCTTTCTTTCCCTTACATATCTTTCACTTTCTCCCGACATATGTTCACTCCAATCTTTCGCTTATGTTTTACCGTTCGTTAGTTCATTCTCATTCTTTCTCAATATCTTTCTTCTTTCCACGTTCCTCTCTTTTGCTAACTTTTGTTCTCTATCTCCCTCTCTCTTTTTGAACCTTGCAAGTTGTTTTCCCTCCCTCTTCTCTCTCTCTTTCTCTGTCTCTCGCTCTCTCTCTTTCTCTCTCTCTCACTTTCTCTCTCTCTCTTTCTCTCCGTTAATGAATCCCGAGGATTTTCCGAGAAACTTTGCGTTTCCGAGGATTTTCCGCGGATTCTCCGAGTATTCTCCGAGAAGATTCTCGGAAAAAGCTCGGAAACTTTGAGGTTCTCGGGCCGAGCTCGGAAAATAGGCGGGCCGAGCTCGGGAGCCGTCTGTTTGTCCGTTTTCGAGCATTTCCCGCGGATTTTCCGAGCATTTCCCGACAAACTTTCGTTTTCCGAGCTTTTTCCGACTAAAAACCGAGTAGGAAACTAGTAATAACCTAGCTGGTTTTTCCGCGGGAAATGCTCGGAAACAAATATCATAGCTCTATATCTCTCTCTCTATCTCTATCTCTCTATATATATCTGTCTTACTCCGTTAATGAATCCCGAGCATTTTCCGAGAAACTTTGCGTTTCCGAGGATTTTCCGCGGATTCTCCGAGTATTCTCCGAGAAGATTCTCGGAAAAAGCTCGGAAACTTTGAGGTTCTCGGGCCGAGCTCGGAAAATAGGCGGGCCGAGCTCGGGAGCCGTCTGTTTGTCCGTTTCCGAGCATTTCCCGCGGATTTTCCGAGCATTTTCCGAGAAACTTTGCGTTTCCGAGCTTTTTCCGACTAAAAACCTAGTAGGAAACTAGTAAAAAACTAGCTGGTTTTTCCGCGGAAAATGCTCGGAAACAAATATCATAGTACTAGGATATTTGTTTCCGAGCATTTCCCGCGGAAAAAACCAGCTAGTTTTTTACTATTTTCCTACTAGGTTTTTAGTCGGAAAAAGCTCGGAAACGCAAAGTTTCTCGGAAAATGCTCGGAAAATCCGCGGGAAATGCTCGGAAACGGACAAACAGACGGCTCCCGAGCTCGGCCCGCCTATTTTCCGAGCTCGGCCCGAGAACCTCAAAGTTTCCGAGCTTTTTCCGAGAATCTTCTCGGAGAATACTCGGAGAATCCGCGCGGAAAATCCTCGGAAACGCAAAATTTCTCGGAAAATGCTCGGGATTCATTAACGGAGCCTTCTTGATCATCCCTATACCCTCTTTCTCTCCCTCTCTACCTCAAAATGTCAACACATCAAATGTTTCTTGAGGTAAAAAGAAGAGCAGTCAATCACGAAATTTGTCCACTTCTTGTGACGAAGCAGAACATATTATTTTATAAGTATAACTGTTATATTATTTTATAAGTATAACTGTTGTACTTTGAGAGTGAGGGAGAAATTGAGAGAGAGAGAGAAATTGAGAGAGAGAGAGAAATTGAGAGAGAGAGAAGAGAGAAAGAGAGAGAGAGAGAGAGAGAGAGAAAGAGAGAGAGAGAGAGAGAGAGAGAGAGAGAGAGAGAGAGAGAGAGAGAGAGAGAGAGAGAGAGAGAGAGAGAGAGAGAGAGAGAGAGTGAGGAGTTCTAAAGAGGGGGAGTTCAAAAATTACTAGAAATCTTATGTTTATTCCAGGATGAAGTTAACCAAGTGCTCACCACAAGCTTATGGCTGGAAATGGTAAGTTGACAGTTTGTAGTTTGTACTGATCAATAATTGACCAATCGATGTCGATTGCGTAACCACGTGTCATTTCGCTTCAAACTGAAAATGATGATTTATTTCAGCAATGGCGAGACCGAAAGCTGGTTTGGAACCCGAGTGACTGGGGCGGAATAAAGAAAATTCACATTCCCTCTGATCAGATATGGACTCCTGATGTACTTTTATATAACAAGTAAGTTACCGTAACCGGGGAAATTATTGGCTTCGTTCCAAAGATACGGTCAAAGACGAAGAAAATGGTCTTGGTGGGCCTCGCGCACAAATACCACATGGAATGTGCCACTCACTACTCGCTACGGTTTCGCGCACTTGTGGAAATTTCTATGCGAAAGCATGATTACGTGGAAAGGGTGCGGGTTATTGATGGGCCAAACACTGATAACAATTTAATAATTTATTCAAGTTTAATATCCATCTATTTTCCTTTGCAGTGCCGATGGTGAGCCGCACATTAGCATCGTCTCGCTGGCACAAGTCGACTACCAAGGAACGGTGGGCAAATGCTAATTGCCGTCTTAATTATATTTTATTTTCTGAAGTAGTACGTCTTTAGCTTTAGGGTCAAACAGAGATTTTGAGTTTAAAATAGCATCAATATTGTAGCACATGAACATGAAATACAACAAGTTCTCATCAGTAAAGTCCTACCGTATGACTTACAGCATGACTTTACGCTAGTAGCCTGGTTTGTCACTATAGTGTCATACGTTAGGTCAGTCTACCGTACGACTATCTAATAAGTCCGTTACAAGATTAAACCGCAATCGTAACTCGTGATTCAATTCTGAATCCTTAGGTGATGTGGCTTCCGCCGAGTATTTACAAAAGTTTCTGTGCAATAAATATCGCCGATTTCCCTTACGATTCACAGACTTGTGGATTGAAGTTTGGAGGATGGAGCAATGATGGTGGGTTTTAGCCGAGTTAAAGCGAAATAACGGCTGGTTTTTGAAACGCATTGCGGACAACGTATTTATGCTAATTTACACGAATGTGCTCGATTTTGTAATTCTATTTTATGTTCATTTGCATATGCTGCATAAGAATGCTGATGTAGTTGATGCGTTTCAAAAACCGGCCGATATTTTGATTTAATATTTCGAAAATTATCTTATTTTTTTTCTTATTGAACTTCAACGTTCACCTTGACTCCTTATTTTTAGGTCAAACGGTGGATCTGGATCTAGGTCAAACGCCAGCAAACGAAATTACCATAACGCTTGGAAATTGAATTTACCATATAATTACCTTACCAGGGTAATTATGTGGTACTGTGTAATTACCCTACCAGTAATTACAGTTAATATATATACATATATATATATAAAGGTTCTAGGTCAAACTCTTGATCTCCAACAAATCCCGCCAAATGTTAATGAAAAACCGGAACGTCGTGTGGACCAAGAAGGCAATGAATATCAATTTCTACAAAATGGAATGGGACTTTCATTTTATCATGAGTGCGTTTATTACTATGGATTAAGCTTCTAAGTGATGTAACACATGGTTTTGAACTTTTTACTGGACACCTGATTTTCCATTTGCTTTATGCAAAACCGTGTTATCTGGAAAACACGCACAAATACCCAAACCAGAAATCGACAATATTGAGCGTAAATTTTTTTTATGAATGGTAAAGTTGTTTGAATCTCAGATCGGCCGAATGGGACCTTTTATCCGTTACTTCATCGCGTTACGCACAAATATATCCGGGATGTTGCGGTAAGTTTTAAAACTTTTTCTATTTTATTCATATTGGGTCTCTCGTAATAAGTAGGCCGATGATATTTTGTTTTACTTCTCATTTTCATTGTTAGATTGAAGGGCATGGATAGAAATTTATGTTTTCATGTTTTAAATTATTTATTTGTTATTTATTCATTATTTATAAATAGTGCCGCATTTGACAGTTAATTATCTTATAGGTCAGCAATACTACATCGATATACGGTACAATATTGTAATCAGGCGGAAGGCCATCTTCTTTACTGTTATGCTCACCATACCTTGTATGCTAATTGGTGGGTGGATCTTGTATAGTTTGTAGTTTGTAGTTCTGTAGTCTGTTTGTAGTTTGCATTACATAACGAGACGTTTTCCTATACATCGCTCAGAGGTTGTACTCGCACTCTGTTTTCCCATCCTCGGTACATTCTGGTGCACATCAAAAACCAGGTGTAATACCGCTTTAAACTAGCATAACCGTCAGATTTACAGCCAACATCACACCGTTCGTCTTCGCCGTACCACCGATAGAGCATAAAATGACATTTTCAATTTCTATCTTCGTCGCGTTCACTGTGTTTTACCTGGTATTGATTGAAATTATACCGCCGACTTCACTTGTCCTACCGCTAATTGGTGAGTAATTGATTGATAATTATGTATTTGTAATTATTGGTAATTACTTGATAGATGAGTCGCAGAACGATGGGCCGCACATACTTGCACCTTGACGATGCACCAATGTTTCGCTCATTTTGCCCAGAATTTGGTGGGACGCCGGTACAGGATGGATACATTTTCCGCGCCCAACTTATGTCGCCGCGATTCCTCTTTGCGAATTCTCATAAAGTATAATAATTTCAGGTAAATACCTCCTCTTCACTCTTATTATGATCACAGTGTCCATCTTCATATCTGTTTTAAATATCAATATTTATCGCAGGTGAGCACTGTATTCTTCTAATCTCTGATTTAATTTGGTGCCGGAACTTCTCAAGAAGGTTTCGAAGTCAGATTCATGCATGTTTCACAATCCACATGCCATATCCCTTTAAAAACCCACTTTAACTACTATCCATACATTTAGTCAAGCGTTCGCTTCTGAGATGTCTCGCTGGCAACGATGGCTTTTTGTGAGAACTTTACCAAAATATCTACGTCTTAAACCATTGGAGATCACTAAAGAGGATAAGGAACGGGACGAACAAGGTATTGATGGATTTTGATTTATTAATTAAAGACGTTAATTATCGATCTTTGAATGACGACAGTTCATAGGAAATTGTGTCACATGATGTGTGCCAAGGAACAAGAATTTGCCGTGGTCGTGAAAGTCTATCACGCTACAAAACAACGGTTAAAGCGAACTACCAGCCGGTTTCTGAAATGCATCGTATGCAACTGAATTCTTACTTATCTATGCTAATTTGCTCGAATTTAGCTCGATGTTTTATTCTAATTTATGTTCAGTTGCTTAGGCTGCACACGAATGCTGGTGTACTCGATGTGTTTCAAGAACCGGCCGGTATTTCGCTTTAAACTTTTTGTGTAACAGTTATTGTGTAACGTCAAAAATTTATGGTAAACACTTGTAGTCGGAATTAAAAAAGCTAAGTATGTAATTACGTGCCCTTGCTAAATGTATCAAGTCTTTTAATCTCATTCTGTAATCGCCGTATACTTTAGAAACGGAGGAGCGAAAAATGCGAAAGGCACGCGAAAGAGTAGCGCGGCGCGGAGGCGTTCAGACAAGAACGCCAAGCGTGCGCGCCTCACCGTCATTCAGAACACCGCGACTAAGACTGCTGAGTCTTGTTCAGGTAATGGTTCTTTGCTGGTTCTTTACTGTCGAACTGTGGGCCGCTTGTGCGCCAGGACCGCGCCACAAGTGCGCGAGGGTGATTTTTTCCATATTGCTCGGGAATCGCATTTGGAGTTATCCAACATTTTATTTCAAGAACAAATCCTTGCAGATGGATGAGTGTTTCCGCAACCGCTCACACGCCGACACAATAAATCTATTTCGAAGAATATCGAATAATTTGCATATTATCGCCGCAAATTTTCATAATCAACAGCAGGAGAGTAAGGTGGGTGATCAGTATTAAAGCGAAATACGGGCCGGTTTTTGAAACACATCCAGTAGAACGTAGAACAGCATTCTTATACAGCTTATGCAAATGAATAATTAGAATAAAAATCGAGCTTAATTCGGGCAAATTAGCATAAATACGTGAGAATTCAGTTGACCATGATGGGTTTCGAAAACCGGCTGGAATTTCGCTTTAATATTCGAAGAGTTTGGGTGTAGAAAATGAATGAATTAATAATTAGGTAGATCTTTTACGGATCAAGTGCGTACTCGTAGCTTGTTCAATCAAGCTTGTTTTGATTCAATACACTGATCAAAGCTTGTGTATTTTTCGCAACGATAACACGTCTAAGGGCGAAACTTCAAATAACTTTAAAGCGAAATGCTAGCCCTTTTGGAAAATTTGCATATGATAAGCAAATCCTATGTATCTTATGCACTTATGCTAATTTTGTACGATCGTCCACGGCAATCGTACAAAATCAGCATAGGATACATCGGATTTGCCTATCATATGCAAATTTTCCAAAGGAGCTAGCATTTCGCTTTAAATAAATAAAGTTCAATTAAATAAATAAACAAATAAACTTTTGGAACTCTTTCATATAAATGGACCTGCTGACACATCCTCGGTTTAAATATTTTACTGCCGAAAAAAAATATTCTAAATTTAAATTAAATCTCTTTAGATCACGGACGAATGGCGCTTGATGTCTCTGGTTATCGATCGAATATTTCTAATTATTTATTTGATACTCAACTTGGTCGCTAATGTACTGTAAGTTATTAATTATGCGTAATTGCTTCATGGAGTTTTTTACTCTTCAAGAGTTGCGCCTTTATTCAAGGGAGCAGGTTCACTTATGACATGTTCCGCAGAGGTCCTGCGCAGTAGGCTACGAGTTATAGATGACAAATTGCTCGATGTCTTTGGGCTAGGGCCAGGAGGGATCGCCCATGATTCACTCGCCGGGTGGTGGTTTCAAAGTTGTCACGGGCCGGAATCGAACTCGGGTCGTATGCGTTAGAGACAAACGCGTTGCTCAACATACGTTTCAATATATGTGAATGGAGATTTTCAAAATACGTTTCAATATATTATAGCATTGGTCATTATTCAACGATCAACTAACCATAGTAAACTGTCGTAGTCTCGCAGTTGTTACAGTAATCTAGCATTCTCGCGTTTCATATAGTAAACCATAGTAAACTGTCGTAGTCTCGCAGTTGTTACAGTAATCTAGCATTCTCGCGTTTCATATTCCCGCCTCCTACAGTATCCCCATTTCAGTCTGATAATCAACTCTCCGTCTCTGTTCGATGATCGTCCCTCGCTCACTCCACCCCCACCATATAAACCATTGTCAGGCGACACGATCAATATGGTATCAACCATACAAAAGTGACGTCACAACAGTATGACGTCACAAAAGAAATAAATTATTATTTGGTTTTATGAATAAATATTTGACTTTATCCGTTCTCACATGAATATCGCGTTTTTTTGCTGACAGGGATTTGACACATTCGCACGTATTGTATGTACTACAGGTACGCACACACGCACACGCATACATATAGACGCACGTATGCGTTCGCAAACATACATACACACATATACACACCCGGACAAATGCATATGGAGATAACAAAACAAGGGAATCCAAGTGCACATTTTTATTGGATCATCAACATTATGCGTATATAGACATACACACATTCGAACATATCTGCACACGGGCGCGCGCAGAACACATACGCATACACACGTACGCACACACGCGCAAACACACATACACACATATACACACACCCGGACAAATGCATATTAATAAACAATGTAATATATAAGTAAAAGTATAAAATTGGTAAGTATGTTGTAGATAGAAGACAACAAAGGAGTACAATATGAAAGAAGAAAGGTTAAGCGGGAATTAAAAAAAATAATGATAAAACGAATGTGTATTATTTATAAGCTAAATAATTATTCCAAATGTTCTAATAAGATAACTGATGTAATTATGAAATGTGTAATGAGACACCTCGTTTCGACCCGTATTCGCATACGAGGTGTGTTAGTGACACGGCCGGGTCTCGTCAGTACGAACCGTGCCACTTTTAACTATTGTCAGTGGTTTGTGGAGTACAGTTTGTTAAAATTTTCTTAAATTAGGAATAGAGTAATTAATTATCTTAGAATATGCAGCATACAGCTAATGGAACTGATAGCCTATCTTACTGTGGGCGCGGCATACTAGGTAGAACTTTGTAGTTTGTATTATTATGTGCACCATGGCCATGGTATGTTCCACGTACCCATAGCACGCCATGCCCCCATACCACTATTGGTCAACCAATTGCATAGATTACGAGGTGTAATGTTATATTTATGGAGAAACCCAAACTATGTTAGCGCTATCGCGTTCACAAAGGATAACAAAGCAAGGGAATGTGTGATCCAAGTGCACATTTTTATTCGATTTTATATTTATAAACTGTATAAATCCGTTGAATCCATAACTGTTGCAATATTTGTGTTTTGTTTTATTTTTCAATACGAAAACCGGAAAGTTTCATGATAGGTCACGTCACGTGGTAGCTTAGTGAGTGGCTTTCCTGATTTCAATTTGAGCATAGGTTCGTGAAGTCCCCTTTTATGATATTTCTCTCGTTCCTTTCTCGCTTTCTCCGTCGCTCTCTCTCGTGTTCTCTCTCTCTCTCTTTCTTAGTCTCTCTCTCCCTCTCTTCTCTCTCTCTGTCTCTCTCTCTCTCTCTCTCTCTCTCTCTTCTCTCTCTCTCTCTCTCTCTCTCTCTCTTAGTCTCTCTCTCTTCTCTTTCTCTCTCTCTCTCTCTCTCTCTCAAAAATCAACTTCTGATTACTGCGATTTCTCACTCACAAGAACCATATCAAGATATAGTTTTCGAGACTTTTAAGAACTCGCTGGTCTGTACTCTCGTCACCTTTACACTATTTCTTCAGTATCTCGTTTCTCGTGTATCTTTGGGCTCTCTTCAAACCCCGTGCTCTCTCCTTATCATTCCATAACAGGCTCTGCCTTTCCTTTAGTTTCAGTCTCGGACCAATTATCGACATGTCTCTTTTCACAATCAAATAAATTATAATGTACGCGAAACTACTAATTACATTTCTATTAGTGACGTCATCTATGAATATTGATTCGTTCGATGCAGGCTGTACGGTAGCGCATTTTACAGTATACATTAGTGGAATCCCTCTTGATGTTGTGGAAATTATTGCCACGCTCCAAAGTTGTACGAATAATTACTGCTTGTCCCTATACCGTGCTGAATTTAAATGTTTTAAAACTTTATTAGGCTCATTAGACAATTAAAAGAAGAGACGACGCGATAATTTTAAGCAGTATTGTACCTACTTTGGAAATTTGCATATGATACGTACTCTATTAATTTGTACTTTACTTCTCATTATTTGCTGTTTATTGGTACTTCTATTGATTCCACCCATATGGGTGTGTGCTTATGCTAATAAATGTTAATACGTCCTATGCATCCTATGCAAATTTTTGGTGCCCGTCCGAGGCTTCCGGCACCAAATTTACATAGGATACCTAGGATATGTGTATCATATGCAAATTTCCCAAAGTAGGTACAATACTGCTTTAAAGTGCGTTATAAGAGATTTGTTTTAGTGCTCTGTGTATGCTTTCTGAGTCACAGATTTTGACGTGTTGTGGCTCTTAGCGTATCTTTTTTTTTGCTAAGACGCCAAGGTACATCGTATTGTGAGTCAGTCAATAACTTCAATTGCCGTAGTTTCAAAGGATCAGGCCCACGTAAAAAAAGTTCCTCTCACTTTTTCTGTAATAAATCTCCCATACTACTCAAACATGATCGCGAAAACTGCTTTGCATACTACGCAAAATTGGGGAAGATATTTGCAAAAGAAGATCCTTAGAAATGAACCGCAGTTTGAGCTTGAAAGTGCTTTTCTGAGCATATAGTGCAGTGTGTTGCATGGTAAAATTATTTTTGTTATTGTTTTACTCAATAGTAAGCGTAGATCTTCGAGCATTTGCGTTTTATTCAATGTTAACATATACTTTTGGGTTTTTCACCCGTTCCACGTCCAGAAACCCGTTTACCATAAGGCTACCATAAGGCCTTAAAGGAAGGCAGGCACTTCAAAATCAACTTTTTTATTCGATTTTTATTAGATGCAAGCAGATTTATAAAACAATATGCAGCCCATAAAAATCCACATAAAATGGAACTCAGGGAGAGAAATCAATGAGAATGAGTTTTGATAAATGACCGACGCCGGTGCATATATGCAATTGCCAGGGGTACTTGGAGAGTGAACAGCCTGCAGTGTTACACCTGGCGCGTGGTTTATCACTGCAGGGTATTTATTATGAAACTCTATACGGGCAATTATAAACTACGGTATATAAGTAAAAGTCATATACAGGGATTTCTCTCCCTGAGTTCGTTTTGCCGTACTTTGGCGCTGGAATCGTCGTTTTCTTCATATACTTGAATAATTAATGAAAAGCGAATAAAAATTACGAATTTGTAGTGACTGCGATCCTTTAAGGCCATACCATAAATGTCTACCGTAAGCCTGCTCTATCGTGATCCATTACCATAACCTAGGCAGGAATACTGTAACATAACGGTCACTTGCAGTGTTCAATTATTTCCTTTCTTTATCATATCCATTATGGCTCTAATTTATCAAAAAAGCCTAAATTTGGCTCCAGCATGTCGCCTCGTATTGAATATCCCTATCGTCATGCTCTACATTCTACACACGCGCGCGCGCAAGATTATTATCTAATATTAACTTTTATCGAGAGAAAAAAACCACGCCCGATATGTTTGTTCTTGACCAAAACGCCATGGTTTTTCTCTCATTTTTTTCTTTACTTCCTTGTTCACGATGTTTCATCAATATTGATTGTTCTAATCAGAAGTTCACCAAATTGTACATGGGATTCTGTGAGCAGCTTATGGTTGTAGCGATTTTCTGTGGTTTAATTTGTCAAGCACTCGTCTTGCTGATTACTCGCCGTGTTTTGAGTGTTAGGCAATGCGCTTTTATGGTTATTATTGAATTTCCTTAAAGCGAAATACCGGCCGGTTTTTGAAACGCATTGCGGACGACTGAAGGTATTTATGCTAATTTGCTCGAATTTAACTCGATTTTTTATTCTAATTTTTTGTTCATTTGTATAAGCTGCATAGGAATGCTGGTGTTCTCGATGTGTTTCAAAAAACGGCTGGTATTTCGCTTTAAATATTTTGAAACATTGAAATCGTCTTCTTTCCTGCAAATAAAATTTCTAATAACTTTATAACTTTATTGGCGGCCTGGACATTTGCTACGTCTTTAACACTCTGACTCTGACGCCATAATATACACTACACTCAATTCCCAAAACGGGGAACTTCTCTTTTTCTTTGTGACTCTCACGTTAGAAAGCTATTTTTCTGTCTACAGGGAATATTTCCCGGAAGGAATAGAGTGGTGAATATGGCTTCTGGCGAACTTCTGGCGCACTTGGGCTCACCCTGCGCCACTAGACCGCGCACACTATCTGGTGGAGTCTTTTTAGGCAGTCACACTCCGTTTTACTGTACACTGCAATCTTTTCCAGTGCGCTTATGAATTTGCATATTTCAGCCAAGTCTTTAAACAAGCCTGGTAATATCAGAAGCAAGAAGAACGGACATTATTTTCTAAAATTATTATTTTCAATAGCGACATCAACAGGAAAAGTTAACTATGGCATCACAGTGGAGCGAGCCATGACATATAACCGTACTCTTTTCTTATTTGGTGAGGATTTTTATAATAATAATAATAATTTATTACACCACAAAGGTGCGCACAAACATAAGTTTTTTTAAGACAATAAATACAGTTAACACAGAAAAACGATAATAAGGGACATAAGGTACATGTGTAAAGGTAAGCGGAAATACTGGGGCATCGATCTTTTTTTATTTCATTTTTTTTTCTTTTTATCTTTCATGTAAACGTTGGCATTCGAATACTTGTCCAAATGAAAATACGAAGTTGAATACAGAGAGCGAACATGTAAAGAGAGCAAGGGGCGATGTAGGATAGGAGGGTGAGAGTGGTGGAAGAGAGAAGAGCGAGAGAGAGAGAGAGAGAGAAGAGAGAGCGAGATAGAGAGAAAGGAGAGATAGATAGATAGAGAGAGGGAATAAGTCAAAATGCAATTTATTTCCAGGTTTCTTCAGTGTTCTTATAGCACAAGAACAGCACTCTGTGCAAGTCGTCCATCCAATAAACGCGGCGAGTTTACAGAATTGTACGCCAGCAAATCCTGGTAAGCCTGTACTGAATAGTATTATATTAATTAGTTTATTGATAGGTTGAATTATTGTTTTCGCACCATGCCTACGGTACTACGGTGACTACGGTAACATGCCTGATTATTGTTTGAAAGTTTGAACTTCGTTTATCGTTTGAGATTTGAGACCAGCGGTAGCCGTAATCGGTAATCAGCAATCAACCGTCCTTTGCCCTCAATAACCCAACCTTGTCCAGCGTGCGCGTGCCGTACCTCCGCCAGAGGTGCGCGAACATTGCAGATTGCAAACCCTCCTGGACGCGCCAGCCTCTCCACTATTGCCTTTTACAAAAAGAGTGGGGGATTTGTGCGCAGCACACTTGCCGCCCACCAATTTTTCGTCGAATTGGGCATCCAGATAAATTGAGAAAGATTTTCTTTTATCCCCTTTTTTGCAGACTGTTATGTGCACATCTTTCGCGTGCAACTATCGCAAGCTCCAGATGGAGGCACCAAAGAAGTTAAAGACGTCAAAGTGAAACCGAATAAGAAGTGAGTTTAATAGTATTGTTTTTTATTGTTTATAGTTTACTTAAGTGAAATACCTGCCGGTTTTTGAAACACATCGAGTACATCAGCATTCTTATGCAGCTTATGCAAATGAACATAAAATTAGAATAAAAAATCCAGTTAAATTCGAGCAATTTTGCATAAATACGCAAGAATTCAACTAGCTGTCCAGGATGCGTTCCAAAAACCGGCCGGTATTTCGCTTTAAAAACATTCAAATAATAAGTGAATGTAGAATTATCAAGCCTAATTATCAGTGTATGCAGACAAAGAAATATAATAGACAAATGGAAACCGTGAGACAGAGTGCTTCACAACGCATGTATATTGACAAGGGACAAAATGTTGCAGCTGTTTGACAATAAATACATATTACTGTCGCCGGTAAAGGAAACTACCATGCCCATATGGGTACATTCAAGTACTACAGAAAAAAACTACACTGCAGACTACAAACTCCAAATTTGAAATACAAATTTTAGATACGGCCAAAATGTTTTCGTACCGATCGGCAATAAGGAATCGGAGAAGTTTGTCAAAGAAATTGTGGACAAAATGCCCGACGATGCGCCCAAAATGGTTCGCGTGAGTTGACTTTCTGCACTTTTCACTATTATAGTTCGTTACGAAACCACATCCCAGTCTTACTGAGGCCGTATTCACCAACACGCAGGGAGTCCTCCCTGGCCTCCACAGGGAGCTAAAGAGTGCGAGAGCAGAAGAGATTCAGAGCGCTCGTGATCCTAGGATAGGGAGGGCTCCCTGCGTGTTGGTGAATACGGCCTCTGGACTTGCCGAGCGCTACATAGAGCTGACGACCGCAGCGCTACAGACACACCCAGTGAAAACTAATATACCAGGGTATATTTAATGGATCAGGTTCACGAGAAAAGGAGGTTAAAGCTTAATAAAGGTTAAAGCTAGGACTGTTCTTCAGGGCCCCGAAGGGGTCCCTGCAGTCCGCTCTGGTCTACCGAAGTAGTGGGATCCAGAGGTATAGGCCATCTTTGATCACGGAATGAATGGCCAGCCCTGATCCAAGAAACCTCCCAAGTTTTCACCTGGTACCACCCGGTCGGTGCAACCAGCCGCGGGAATTGAACCCCGGTCGTGTGTGTGGTGAGTAGCAGCGCTTGCCACTACACCAGCAGCGCTCACGAAAAGCATGGGTCCACGGGAAAATCAATATCGTAAAAGTTTTCAGGACCGCATCCACGACCAGGACTTCCTCTTCCATCAGGTCGAACCCGAGGACGAGGTCGAAGAAATTATAGCGGAAACCAAAAAACCGCCAACGATAAAGAAAGAACGAAAGGAGCGGAAGGGCAACGCGCAGACAAGTTGGTGGACTGTTTTTATTTTTCAAACATTGTTTATTTTCCCTATTTTGGCAAATATTGGCTTGTGTAAAAATCGCAGGTCAACCACCATGTCGTTGGGTGTCCCTTTAAAGCGAAATACCAGACGGTTTTTGAAACGCATCGTCGACAGCTGACTTCTTACGCATCTATGCAAAGTTTCTCGAATTTAGCTCGGTTTTTATTCTAATTTATGTGCATTTGCGTAAGCTGCATACGAATGCTGACGTACTCGATGCGTTTCAAAAACCGGCCGGTATTTCGCTTTAAATAAACCTCGTTTTACCTACAGAAGAGGCCTCCAACTTCCCGCTTTTTCTCACTCTCCTACTAGTCGCCATTGGTGTCGTCGTCGGAATTCTATGCACTTGTCTAGTGCTATTTTCGGTTGATTACAAGAGAAAACCGAAATTTGACAGGTTAGTTTTCATTTTCACGAAATTCAGAGTACAGTAGAAAGTGTCACTAGTAACACCAAAAGCACACACAAACCACAGTCTAAATCTAAGTACATAGAGCTGTCACCACAGTAAAGTAACAACTTATCACAACTACAGTAAATATATATACCAAGAATAAGGACAAACCAGGAAATTGGTGAACCCATTTGGATACGGTTCACCGGTTTTTTCATGGGTCTGCCCATCTGGTGACCAAGTTTCACCGAAAACCGTCATCAGTTGGTCACCAAACGGTCACGAGCCAGTCACTAAAAACCATTTGTTGATGGGCCAACGACGGTTTTTCGTGGTTTCGTCAAGTATTTCATGACATCAATTTACTAACTCGCCCAAATGTTCCAGAACAACGGCTGTATCATACAGACGTCCGTCCTCTACGTCGCGAAGCGAGAAAATCATGTACAACGCTCGAAAGAACACCGTCGATCGAAGTATGGAAATGCAACGATGTGAGTTCATTAGTATTCAAGTAATGAAAAGATTAGAAAAGTGCGGCAACTAATCAAGCTGCTATTCCAAAGTCATTAAAGCGAAATACCGGCCGGTTTTTGAAACACATCGAGTACAGCATTCTTATGCAGCGTGCACAGGAACATAAATTAGAATGAAAATCGAGCTAAGTTCGAGCAAATTAGCATAAATACGAATGCATTCAGTAGCCCACGATGTGTTTCAAAAACCGGCCGGTATTTTGCTTTAAACACAAAAGACGGGCAACGTAAATATCTATACAAGCAGAAGTTTCACTTGTGAGTGTAACCAACTCAGTGTACTCGTATGCTAATTCTCCTATTACAGTATTCCACACTCCTTCGCGCACCCCTTCATCTTCCCTTCGGGAAGTTCCACCCCACAGGCTCCCGCGAATCACCCGCGAACATCACGAAATACGCATTCAAATCGGAGGCGACAGTATTGACCCACGACGAAAGATCTCATTTTAAAGCGTTATGAGACGTGGTTTATGAAGTGTGCGCATTTGGGTGTGTGTCAAACCAAGTGCGATTATGTCCCGGCAACATAAATTG
The DNA here is from genome assembly GCA_036852015.1 of Pelodera strongyloides. NCBI lineage: Eukaryota > Metazoa > Nematoda > Chromadorea > Rhabditida > Rhabditidae > Pelodera > Pelodera strongyloides. Next base: position 5,859 of record JAANDG010000749.1, on the reverse strand, counting down.
TTTGCACAGGCACTTCATAAACCACGCACCATACCACTTTAACAATTGAAAATCAACTTTGCTCATTCTTTGAAATCTTGCTCTAAAATGTATGTGCTCAATGATCTCCCAATTTGCTCCCTTATAGAATAAATATTTATTTTCCTCAAAAGACCACAAAAACATTCGAAATGTACTGTATTAGGGTACGAGGTTCCGACGCAAGATTCCTGACGAAATAGTGTTGTTTGCCGACGAGACGCAGAGAACGCAGAGACGAGCAGGGATGCCGAAGCATCAAAATCGACTAATGAGTCGCTGATTATAACGTCGACTTGAGACCGCGTCTCAAGTTGGCTCCGCCCACATCGCTAACGATCAATAACCGGCCAGCTATAACGTCTCGTTGTTTGACGCTCTCTCAGCAGTGGGATGATTGCCAAACTGAACTAACGATACGAGTATATACAGTGGATTGGGGCAGCGTGCGCAATAGATATATTACAAAAACCAAATTTGAATTTTCAAAATCTAAAATAAATCTAAAAAACTTAGTAAATCGCTTACCAACTACTATGCACGCTGTCCCAGTCGACTAATCAAAAGCAATCAAAATCAAATAAAACTGAGACCCAAAATATTACGAGATTAAATGACGGAAATAATAATAATAAAAACAACAAAATACAACAATATAAGGTAAAATGGATATACACAATCGACAGAGTGTACAGTTCCATCACGGCGCTGTGGCAGCGCGTCTACCGCGCGGCCGATTTCTCCTTTTCCTTGTCCGGTTTCGCGCGCTCGCCGCGCTCCTTCTCCTTGTGCGAATCGCGTCGTTCGCGAGCCTCTTCTCGCGCACGAAGCGCTGCAGCTTTATCTGCTTCGCGCTTCTCTACCTAGAAACAAAATCGTAAATAAACGGTATAATTCATATTTTCAAAGACCTACTTATAGCAAAAACAAATCCATAGTGTTTTGCATATATTGCATACAATTTTAAAGACCACTATCACAAAAATATCATAAGTTCTCGTGATTTTGTTGATTCGAATTAATTGTTCGCGTGACATCATAAACTATCATAAACTAATCGTATCATACACTACAACGAAATACAGATCCAAAACAAACCACACTACAGCTACAGAAAAAAAAGGAGTAGACTACAAACTACAAGAAACTACAAACTACAATACCTCCTTATCCGATAGTGGCATCCAGTAGATACTCGGTTGTGCGGTCGTCTTCTTGAACAAATCCTCCAGCGCGCGCGGGGGCTTCTCCTCCTCCCTGTAGTAATATTATGTAAAAGACGGAGACAGAGGCAGTATTCACTATACACCACTCAATTCCCCATGGGGAATGCCCCGTATTTTTCTCTGCGTGTCTCACATTAGAATGCTATTTTCTGTCCCCAGGGAATATTTAACCGGGGGAATCGGACAGGGCATACAAATCGACGGGAAAAGCTCAAGGCCACCATCTAACTGTATAGTGTGTTTCCCAAAATTGTATCTATTTATGATACGTTTCTGATTTTCACCATTTCTAATATTCTACTCGCGACGGTGGTATGACTATGAGCTCAATACCACTATCCAAATGTATGCAATATGCTAATTCGGATGGTGGTTTCGACGGTCAGTTCGTCAACGAGTTTGTGCTATGCATTCAACACAACACTTCAAACAACCAAAAAAGACAGGGAACTAGGACCGCATGTCCCAAAGAAAACGTCTAAAGTACGGAGTACGGTAGATTAAGGACATAGGCGAAAACATCCACGTTCAACACTATTCAACCGTAAATTGTCCGAGTATATCCTAAAAAAAAGGATTTCTGACTTACGAAAAACAAAAAGACCAAAAAAAACAATAACTCACTCTCTCCTATATCTCCGATCTCTATCCACCCTGTCGTCGAATCTGTCTCGCCTGATGTCTCTGTCTCTGCTCCTTTTCTCTCTATCGTCTCTTCTCAGTCTATCCTCTCGAGGTCTCTCTTTGTCATCTCTAATTCTCCTGTCCAGAGGTTCCTCTCTTCTATCCTTCTTTAAATCTCCACTGATTGGAGGCGTCGCGGAACGGTGGCGTTTTCTCTCATCCTGAACAATGAAGAAATTTACGCAAAAATAATAAGAATAATGTAATACGCATACGAAAATAAGTAAAGGCACAACTGTCGAATGTGCATTCCTTATAAATTAGCTGCTTGTCGCCAATGCGTATAGTAGCCAAGTTGTCAGGTCAGTGATCGATAGTCATCCACTACGGTTATACTTACGCTGTGGATGTGGCCTACCACTGATAATACTCCTTCCATATATTACCAAAGAAACCAGTATGTTACTTAGGCAGTTAAAGAAACTAGTATGCTACTTAGGCAGTTAAAGAAACTAGTATGTTACTTAAGCAGTTAAAGAAACCAGTATGTTCGTATGTTACCTAGGAAGTTAGTTAAAACTTACGTAAGTTAAAAAGAACTTAATAATAACAAAGAAACGTACCCTCGTCTCTCTCAGACGTGCACTTTCCGTCTCTTTCTTCTGATTATCGCGCACGGCGGTTTCCACAGTTATTCTGAAAAAAAAGGTAAAACAAAATAATCAGCGAGGAGAATGCACAAGAGTTCCATTACTTATATACGCAAGGTAGCATCTGAAGCACCCTACATTAGAACGAGAACCTAAATGTTTAAGATGCCATACGATCGATACATAAGGCTGCTCTAATGCATAGAAGGTGGGAAGCCCACAGCCTAGACCTAGACTCCTAGACTAAGGTACTTAAGGCAAAAGGGTTCCAACAGTTCTATGCACCCTAGGTATTCAAAGTTCCTAGATGGCTTAGGTGGACTGCATCGGTAGATACTATTCTATCCCACAAAGAATCGGAAAACACTGAAATGTACCTCAAACCGGTGCTCTTGGCACTCAGCGGTGCGCCGTTCCGAGCTGGCGTCGCTGCGGTGGGCCGCGCCGCAACCGCGGCAACCAGAGGCGGTGGATTAGCGCCGCTCGAATATTTGATAAACTGAAAAAAAGAAGTGATTCAAATACTGATCATCTTCCGCTCCGATTCCTAGCTAATAATAGGAAACTAGAAACATTTCTTCAATGAAAAAAACTTCAGGTTCAGGTTCCGACGACAAAAGGACAACTGATGTTGAAAGGTTTACAACTCTTTCACAATATTAAACCAAATATGTATCACTCTTATCATTCCACCAATCGATAGTAAGCATTTACATGGTGATCGCAATGCTAAGCATAAAGATAGACCATAAACCGAGTTATGGCTAACGTCCCTAACCTAACTCTACGTAACCTGGAACGCATTTGATACTTTATTAACTTCATTGCCAAGTACATCATAATCATTCCAACCTCAAAAAAATCATCAAGAATCACCTGATCTTTAGTAGTAAACTGCGCCGACAGACTCTTTGGGTTAGTGAGCGGCCAGACGACGTTATGGATCGCTTTTCGTACACACTCCGCTTCCTCAATAGTCTCCAACTGAAAATTTGAATATGTACATCTTCTAACATCTTTGAACATATATAATGTTCAAATATCAGTATGGCGCCTTATCCATGTTATATGCTTACTTTTTACTTTTTCACCTTTTATAGATATGAATAAAAGTCAAATATACCATAGTATAATACAAAAAAATATACAGAGAAAAAACCATCCCGACAAAAATTCAAATGATAACAAAATGGAAAAATAAAGACACGGTGTAGTACATACCACAACAATAAAGTGCGACTTGATCTTACCCGATTCATACCTCATTTCTAATAGTATAATAGTTATAATAAAAAGAAAAAAAACGAACCCCAACAATACAATGCGATTTGATCTTGTCGATCCAAAAGTCTCTAATCTTGCCATTCTTCTCGATCAAGGCATGGAGCTGTGGTACAGTGAAGGGACGAGTGAGACCACGAATATGGACCAACTGAAAAGTAACAAAAATGATATTATTATTATTATATAATAAGATAAGGTAACTTCACTGGTACGATCAACTTGGTTGGTGAGTAATAACAACAGGTTTGCATAGGCACTTAGGCACCAAAGCAAAACAGCCCTAAGATGGTGGGACTGTGGGACACGCACATAACACTAAAATGCTAATATTGCTAATGATTTTAAGAAGTGAACTGGTCCTAATGTGAAATTAACGAATGAACCATTGTACCTAACACATAACATTTCCAATTTCCATACTTTACAGATTACACTGAATTCGGATTTTTCGGAATCAGCCCCCAAAGAATGGAAAGATGCAGGCTATGTACGCAATGACACTAACTAACAATTGTTTGATATGGCTATAAACTACAAACTACGCAGCAATAAAAATCAAAGACTACAAAGTACAAACTCCACACCCACCTTACTGACCGGATACCGTGACGGTGATACCTCCTTTACCCGCTTGAATCCCTCCTCTTCGGGCAGAATCACACGTCTGACGGACACGCCCTCTTCCTCCATTACCTAAAAGAAGTATGGTGATAAGCAAAAGCAAAAAGCACTGAATTACCTATCAATCACTTAAAACAAAATACCGACCGGTTTTTGAAACACATCGAGTACGCCAGCATTCTTTATGCAACCTATGCAAATGAACATAAATTAGAATAAAAATCCGAGCAACTGTGCATAAATACGTACGAATTCAGGTGTTCACTATGCGCTTCAAAAACCGACAGGTACTTCGCTTTAAAGCTGCTCGAGTTGTGATCGAGGAATCGAACAGGAATTTCATTGCATATAACATATGCAAGTCCTGTATAAACAATAAAAACAAATGTTACAACAAGTTTATAAACGAGATGTTTCGTCAATAAGTTAAAAACTTTTAGCAGCACCCAAGATCGGTGTTGCCATGCGAATAATATTAATCGTGGACTGTGGACTTCCGGAACAACATACAACAATAAATAATACTAATAATAACACTATATAAGGCCCTATCCCGCTTCGCTCATAATAAAGATAAAACGGACTCCGCCCCCTCATAATATTAACATCCAAACTCCGCACACCTCGTCCTGCTTGTTCTCATCATCGTCTTCTCCCTCTCCTTCCTCTCCATAGTCCAACTCCTCGTGATCGGAAGCCTCATTTTTGGAGACCTTACGATCTGCTTCTGAAAATGATATAAAAATAAGGAACTAATAATTAACAAAAGTAGGGTAGCTTAGCGTAGGTAGGCTAGAGCTCTATGTAGTGAAATCACCACCGTTATTTCTATAATTAGTGGTGCTGATATTATGTCACGGTAGAGCGGAAATACGAAAATATACAAATGTGAATTTAGAGACTATAACAGAATCAGAAAACTTAATTAATGAAATTCGACTAATTAGAAGGTCCGAGCTATTGATACACTAATTTAATTTCGCCTACACAAAATCTACTAAATATTAAAAATAAAAAATTGATTTCCTTCTCCTCCTACAGTAATGTATTGGCGCCACATTTCGCAGAATACACAGAATACACTGAACTACCTTTTATTTTATTTATTAAATAAATAAATAACACCGAGGTGTGCATTCAATATTATAATCAATAATAATAATCAATAATAATAATAATAATAATAATAATATCAAATAATACCTTGTGAACGGGAGCTTGATCGCTCCTCCGTGCGCCCGGGTCCAGGTTCGGGGGATCTATAATAAATCAACAACTTAAACAACATTTTTTTTTTCAGATTCAGTTCAGTAATACCTAGCAATTCCTATTAACTTCAGTAATACCTAGCAATTCCTTCCTTTCAAATGTTTAATAGAGTTTTTCAAACATTTAATAGATTGTTTTATTAAACGATTCATTTATCAATAATCTAC
>JAANDG010000748.1:0-62839 GCA_036852015.1 Pelodera strongyloides | reverse complement strand
GAATAAGTATGCCTGTCGTCAATGTGAAAATCAGTTAACGTATGTGGACTGTTTAGGGTGACCCTGAACCCCCATCCTCAGACAAGTGCTACACATGCTGTCCTGCCTCGGGTGGTATTTGGTCTGAGTGGTCAGAAGGAAGTCCTTGCGGCGACACATGCGGCTCATGTGCCAACACAACGCAGAGACGTATATGCCTTACTGAGCCACAGGGATGTCCTTGTAACGGATTGGATGAACGGACGATTAATTGCAATATAAGTAAGTTTATTGTTTGATATTTCAAAATGCGTGTGATGTGAATAATAATGAAGTAAGTTCATTCTCCTTGTAGATGTCTGCTCCTATCCACGAAATTCCTGTTGCGATCCTTACTCCAGCACTGTCATCAACGGAACTAATGCGTGTGGTCCACAGGTAGCCGGTTTATTGGATTATATCAGACAGCGCGTTAATCACTCTCCTGTTTTGTTGTTTTGCCAAAACAAGGTTTCTTTTAGATGTCTTTACAGTGCTATATTAACATGATGTTGTTCAGCCCGCCATTTATAACCCACCAACGATTGAACCAAACTGTGATGGCTGTTGCCCAGCTTATGGAAAATGGGCTGAATGGACTGCGGTCACAGCATGCTCTGATTATTGTGGGTCATGCGCCACACAACCCCGAACTCGAGAGTGCCTCTCACTGGCCGACGGATGCCCTTGTGTGTGAGTCACACCTCCCATGTTTTTTAAAGCGAAATACCGGCCGGTTTTTGAAACGCATTGCGTACACCTGCTTTCTTATGCATCATATGCAAATGAGCAAAAATTAGAATAAAAACTAGACCCCAATTAGACCCCCACGTTGCATAAATGCATAGGAATGCAAGTACGTGAGATGTGTTTCAAACCCGGCCGGTATTTCGTTTTAGATACTGCTTTCTCTCTGGTAGATCATAAAATACGACTATTATAGGGGAGACAGCGAGCAAACTGTACCATGCAACACTGACAAGTGTGCTTACCCAAGAAACACTTGCTGCGACCCATATATTTCAACAGTTCAGGATAACACACACGTCTGTGGACCCCTTCCGGTATTTCTGACAATTACATTAAAAATGTAACTGCAAAGGCTTTTGCATAATTCATTTCCTTTTACGTGTTACATATGAACTCGCAATAAAGTCTGTTTTTAGATTTCTACTGATCCCGACTATGTGAACACTTGTAATGTGACATGTTGTCCGACAGAAGGTAACGCTATTTAGACAACATGTTTCCCTTTTTCTTTCAAATGTTCTTTTTTGAACGCAACACCCGACATTTAGGTATTTGGGGAGAATGGGTTCAATCGGCTCCCTGCAGTGATACTTGTGGAAAGTGTGGCTCGCTAACGCAAACAAGAAAATGTCTGTCGTTACAATACGGATGCAATTGCACGTGAGTACAACGAGTATGCATATGTACAGTCGTCAGATGATTTAGGGGTCCTCAGAATTTTACTGTGCACTTTTTGGCCAACTATAGGAAAAGATCAGCATGTGAAATGAAAATATCGGAAAACGTTGCCGAAGTATTACACAATCTTTAATCTCATTTCATTAGAGTTATGAGTATAAATGACCTTTCAGAAAATGAAATAAGATGAAAATATGCAAAAATATGCAATAGCAAAAAGTCAATTAGATACAACGTGCCCATATAGTATGATACCCCATTTCGACCCCAGCCGCATACGAAAAGTTTGACAGGCATTTACAAATGAAAATGAGGATAGTCATTCCATGATCAGGGTTTTTCACATTTTTTTAAATATGGCAAATTTTTTTATTTTTTTTTCTGAGTTTCAGAGGAGCGGATACTCAAAGTATACCTTGTGGCGATGCGTTGTGCACATTCCCCAAAAGTACCTGCTGCAAAGGCTTTACAAAGGCGTCCGTCAATGGAAAATTCACCTGTGTCAACAGTACTACTCCGGCTCCTTTCTCTCCGGAACAGACAACTTGTTGCGATCCAGGTGGTTTTAATAGGAAATAACGCTAAACTATGATTTGTGTTATGTAAATATATTTACTCTAAATATTTAAGAGGGCGAAGGTCTTTGGAATCAATGGTCTTCATGGACTGATTGTGGTGCACCAAACTGTGGATTATGCGGCACACAAACAAGGAACAGAACATGTGCATCTGCACCCTATGGATGCCCTTGCGAGTAAGACGTTTCGCCCTTTGCAGCACACAACACCGCAACTTTATCCCAGTGCATGTAACATCGAAATTATATTTTTAGCATGTCACTTGCAACGGAATCACAAGCTTGTGGTTTGATGACATGTAATACAACTGACAAATGTTGCCCGCCAGCAACTATTGCGAAAACAGCCACTGGAGAGGAGTTTTGTTCATTAATACCGGTCAGTTATTCTCGAAAAAACAACCTGCTTGAACGAATGGTCTTCTATTCGGATTAATGCTCCCAGACATATAAAAATCATAAATGAGATATTGGAGCCCACATATATAATTCTGTATATAACGATGCCTGCAAGCTATATGACATAACGTGCCTTATGGTTAGCTGTTTTTAGCAGTGCGTCGGTAACTTCTCCGATTGGACAACTCAATCAAATGCAAAATGCAATGACACTTGTGGAATGTGCGGAATAATCCCGCAGATGCGAACGTGCCTCCCGGCAGGATGCAAGTGGTTAGAACTTAATACTACTTTAGAAAATATAGTCGACGTTTACAACATTGAAAGAAAACTGCGTGCCCCATTGTTACTGTTTGGTTTCAGCGATGGTCCCTACGCCCAAAACAATCCATGTGGTTCCGCTCTGTGCACGTTCCCCAGGAAGACATGTTGCCCGCCCGCAACGAAAGTTATCAATGGAAAGTCGTTCGTGTGTGCAATGCCGTAATTGTCTGATCATGTTAAATCAGACTGGAACACTAATAATAAATTATCTTACATGTTCGAACGTGTGAACTGTGTAATATGCTGTGAAAAGTTTGTGAAATTGAATCGCAGCTAAACGCATGGGTATTTACCAAAGTGGTTGTTACTATAATATTGTTATAATATTAGGACTAATTGGACACCAGTGCAAAGGTAGTGTGTGTGTGTGTGTGTGTGTATAATAATAACTTATTACATCAGAGAGATGCGCACAAAAGCCAACACAGAGTAAAATGTTTGAAAAACAATGTGTGTGTGTGTGTGTGTGTGTGTGTGTGTGTGTGTGTGTGTGCGTGCGTGCGTGCGTGCGTGCGTGCGTGCGTGCGTGCGTGCGTGCGTGCGTGCGTGCGTGCGTGCGTGCGTGCGTGCGTGCGTGCGTGCGTGCGTGCGTGTGTGCGTGCGTGCGTGCGTGCGTGCGTGCGTGCGTGCGTGCGTGCGTGCGTGCGTGCGTGTACCACACAACAAGACAAGTTGAACGATTGCGAGCTCACCACACAAGTATATTCGCAGTGAGGTGAGCTCGCACTAATTTCTAGGGGACGGTGACTTCTTCTACCATAAATGTAGCGACGAAACTAAAGTACTGCAAACACCAGAGCCAGTCCTTCCTTCTCCGTCTGACTGTAATTCTTTTCTGCACTTGTTGTCTTGGTTGTCTTGGTGTCCAACCAAACTTGGTGTCCTTCTTCCTTAGAGCATCAAACGGCGCGCGCATTGTACGCATCTCTTTAATGAAGGACGAATAAAATGAAACCATACCCAAGAACGATCCCAGTTCTTGTATGTTTCTCGGTGCGGGCATCCTTGCTATTACTGAGGTTCTTGCCCGATCTGGAAGTCGGCCGTGACGATCCACGATAAATCCCAGGAACTTGATCCTCTCCTTGGCGAACAAGCACTTTTCCAGACGTACTCGAATCCCAAAATCTTCGATTCTCTTGAAGAGACGAGGGATATTTCTGTGATGCTCCTTCTTGTTTGTCCATGATTCCTTGGAAAATTCCCGGGGCAGACTTCACCCCAAACGGTAATCGGTTATAGCGGAAGAGTCCTCGTTTCGTGTTGATTGTTAACAGCTCCTTGCTGTCCTCAGACATCTCGATTTGTAGATAAGCATCCCTCAAGTCGATCTGCGGAAACACGATCTACATTCAACTACGTGAATATTTTTTTTCCTAGGCAGCGGGTGACGGTTGAGCTCCAATGCATCGTTCGGTCCAGTACTGTAGTCTGCACATATCCTCACATCACCGGTTTTCTTCCGAACACAATTGGTGCGGCCCACTTACTGTAGCTAACAGGTGTCAAAACTCGCAGATTCACCAAAAGATCCAACTCTTTGCCAATAAGTTCCTTCACCGCGAACGGTACTCTTCGCAAAGACAGGCTTCGCGTCCTTCCTCAGAACCCGTTCAGCACACATCTTCGTACATCTTCCGAGTTCTTCCCTGAACACGTCCGGATGTTCCTTTGTATTTGGTCTTCCGAAGTTTTTGCAGTTTCAACGGCACCGCAAGTTGCCTCAAATGCCTCCCGAAATGGCGGCACTTGGTCCATCCACGCCATTCCTAAGACCCTTATATTCTTAGTAACACAATAACGACCTTTTCCTTCGATTCATTTGATGATGAAGTCGAACGTCCCATCGACTTCAACAGCCGATCCATTTACGGCACGCAGATCCACAGTAGATTCCATACTCGATGGCGAACCAAAACTTCCCCATATCCTGCGATCGATAATCGTAATGTCCGCGCCGGTATCCAGTTGCGGGAGAGACATTTTTTGTTGAACAAATGGTCCCGTGGCGATCGGTCGTAAAATCTGTCTGTCGATGTTCTCTGTTAGTGCCAAGATACGGTAAATTTTTCGAAACTTGCAAGGAAAAGCGGCCATACTTACAAACCCACATAACTCTCTCTTAAAAGGAGAGGGCCACGAGAAAAAAGGTTTCCTCAATTTACTTGCACAGAATGTCCGGAATTTTAGAAATATTACTGTAAAAACCGCATTTATTCGCACCTAGAACTCACAGAGTCGCCGTTAAACAGTTCCGCCAGGTACCGTAGTCAGAATCAATTTTTGCGCTTTTAGGGCAATACGGTATTGGAAACGCTTCTTTATAATCGTAGGAATGTTCTTCATTCGTTAAACGATTATTATGTAGAGAAAGAATGCTAATGGACGGATATAAACCGTAAAACGTATTTTGATGTTGCTGACTACGGAATCTGGCAGAACTGTTTGCCGGGGAACAACTCTGTGAGTTCTAGGTGCAAAAAATGCGGTTTTCACAGTAACATTTCTGAAATTCCGGACATTCTGTGCAAGTAAATTGAGGAAAACTTTTTTCTCGTGGGCCTCGCCCTTTAAAGGAATGGGTTCACTAGAAAATCACCTTGTTTTTATGCTTTCGTTTGATTGTACAAAGGTAACCTTAAATAAAGAGCATAAAAAATATTTTTTGAATTATTCCCTAGGGAAGATATTAGGTAAAAAAGGTGAGTATTGATCGATCTTCCGATCAATTAGTAACACAAGATAAACCAGGGAAGCTAAGAGATATGGCTGAAACACACTGTTTTGAGCAAAATAAACTGTAGTTTTCATCGTTTATTTTACTTAAAACAATGAAAAAAAAGTGAACCCATCCCTTTAATGAGCTTGCCACACTGACACGAAACGCAAAACATCAAACTTCGAATCTATCATGAACAACGCATCAAATATAACAAATTTTATCAATATTCAAAAATATTTTAAACAGCAAGAAGTGAAGGCTCTGTTCGCAGTTCTCCAGTCATGGCATGGAACATACAATGTGTGTTGTGTGGGTGAGAACTGTTCAAACCTAAAGCATAGTTTATGAATGACAATAGTTGAAATACTGGGTATCAAATTCCTACAAGGAAAATTAGACGGAATTTATGACAAAGAAAATAAACGATTTAGACGCAACTTCGCAACATTGACTATTTAGCGGTTTGATAGAATCGCAGATTCAACATAATCAATACGCATCAATACTTACCATTGGAAGATAGACTGGAATAGTAGTGTGTGCGTGCAAGGCGCCAATAGAAGAAGATCGACTTTGGAGATTCAAGAGAAACCTTGAGACTGGTGTACTTCGCCTGTTGAAAATATATTGATTAACAATCCTTGACCGTTTACGATTAGTTTAAAATCTAATAACTAATTTAATTCCGGTTTACTGTTTACCTGTTCTTCTACTGTTTCCAACTGTTCGCAACGAGAGACCCTGCTTAAAGATAAAGAGAACGCTCAGCAGCGAGCCCGGATGTAGATCACTGATAATCATCATTTTGGGCGGATTTAGATCACTGATAATCATCATTTTCTTTTCAAGATGAGCGGCGCATACCGTAGTTAATTTGTGAGTGTGAAATAGTTTCCAGAGATGGGGACGTGCTCCAGATCTGGGAACAATTGGTACACTAAAAAAATTTGTGAAAATATTTTTTTTGTGAATTGCTTTGTTTTTCTTTGTCCCAATTTTGTTGATGTTGAAAGTCATAGCTTTGGTACTTCTATAGCTTCTCCACTTTTCGTGTCTGTGGTGTTCGCGCACATATTGTGGCCTGTTCGCCCCCGACCTTTGATTTACACAAAATGCGTTTTCCGATTGCAACTGTTTCAATATTTTTGTGAACCTTCTATGTGAGACAATACAGAAAGATGTGAAAGGCAAACGGGAAATATGTGAAACAGTTTATGTGAAAGACTGATGGGACAAGTCTCCTCTCTGCTTACAATTAGATGAGCACCACACAATCAAGGTAATTTTGCATATTCTTTTTAAATCGAATACGTTGCAAGTACATTGTAGTGTAGTAGGAGGTACTCAAGCGGTTGAGGTGGTTCCTGCTTAGTTTTGCTTTATTGATTAGTTTCTATCGCCTACATTTCATTTCAGACCACATCCGTGACGCCGCGTTCACCATCTGAAGTGAAGCAAATCTATAGTTTCTGTGATACCAGCCCAGCTCTACCGGTTCAATAAGGGATGGATATCAGAAACGCTTTCTTGATTAAAAACACAAATACTTCTTCACTGTATTGTTTGATGTTGTTTTTGCTGTTAAATAGAACGTTTTGCCAATTTCTCGTCATATTTGTTTTGTATTTTAATAATTGGTTACTGTAATTAGGGTGGTGCTGTAGTGGTAATGCTATTTGTTGGGGAGATAGCCTAGCTGAAACGTAGTTCCACATCTCCCTAAGAGTATCTAGTATTTGAGCTATGCATATATTAACTAATTAGCATGCCTATGAGATAGCTATATAAGTCATGAGCGGCATGTTAATATATCATTAGACCTGGTGTCTTGATTCTTCTCGCCTATCCATTATTCCTGTTTATCTGATAAAGATATTACACTACAACGTCTTGGCTGATTGAAGTCTACAACACTATTTTTAGCTAGAATATGTATCCTAAATCTTGGGTGCGTACCGTAGTTGCTACGCTATTTGTCGTATGACTTCTCGCAACGCGCCCGCTCTAGCTGCTACCCTCCCCTAGCGCTGCGCGGCTACCCGCCCCAGGAGTCGGTCTATTTTGCGTGCTTATTGGCAAAGGGGTACTACATGGTGTAAAAGCCGCGTTCGAGTTGGGAAAAAAATGGTGGAATTCCGGAATTCCACCGTTCGAGATGGACGCGGAAACGTGCGTGGAAAAGCAAAAATACCGTAGTGGAATCGTTGTGGGATTATATTTTTAACAACTGCAGGAGCCAAAAATGACGCAGAATCAAAATTGACCCCGACGGTTGGGGCTAAATAGCCGAAAAACATTTACGTTTCCGGTGTCCCATCTCGAACGATGGAATTCCGGAATTGAACTGACATGTACTTGTTAACGTACACCATGCTACTACTTGCGGCACGCCCTGTGTGTAAGCGGCCGTACGTGCGAATTTTCCCGTTTCTAATTTTTATAGAGATTTATGTTGCACTTTCGCGGCGAAAGTACCATCCAAGTTAACTTTTCCATTTTCGAGCAGTTTTCCATTAGGTGTATGCTGCATGTGTATGTAAATTTCTTACTGTATGTAATATTCCACTATGGGAAACTGCGATAACATGGATGATAGTTTCACATGCGAAAGTGCGGGGAAGCGTAACATAAATACTCTATTAAGGTGCGTTTCGGGTCGCTCTTTCCGAAAGGAAAACATGCAAATTTAATATTCATAAATTTGTATGTTTTAATTGATAATTTTGCTAATTTATAAATTTTGCAAATTCACACTGTATTTTTTTTTCTTTCTCCAAGCATTAGAACCTTTCGGACATTTCCATCCCGAACGATAAATTTGCATTTTTTCCTTTCGGGAAGAGCAACCCGAACGCGCCCTTGTGAAAAATATGTTTATTTTCATTGCTCAGCAATATTTATACGGAATAATTTTTCAGCGACGAATTTTGCCCTTTCTGTTCATTGTCATTCATTTCCAAATTAATTTTCCTAGATGTTTTCTTTCCTTCTTGCATATACCGGAATGCACTTTTTTTATCTTTTTTTTACTGCATCTATTAGTGGCTCAGCCACACATATTGCGTACTAAAATAAGGAACTTCGAAAGCTGAACACGTTGTTTATTTGTTTTAATTATAAATTATCTGTTGATTTCCGGAGGCTGATGATAGAATGAAGGAGCTCGAGCAGGATATCCTTGCCAATTTTTCGCTGCTCAACTGGTGAGTTTTCCTAAAAGTCAACTTCGGACTCGATTTTTTGCAATTCATTTTTTTTTTTGCGTAGCCAATTTCCAGCTCTTTTTCCGACGAATTGTCCAGTTTCGAGGAGTTATCGACTCAAAATGGTCTCGAATTTATCATCAAATGTTTATGGGAAATTGATCCGTCCACCAGGTACTGATACATTTATGTACATTACATTACATGCATTTACACACATGCGTTGTTAACGCTCACACTCAGACACTGTTTCGTATAAATTAATTACTGTGCATTGAAAATGTGCGCAGTGAAAAAGACCTAATATATGATAACTTTGCCTTGTTCATTTTGCCTATACTTACGTGTCGTATCGTAAGTCGTTGACCGTTTGTTTTGGTGTTTAGGGCTGTTTTTCCTTCTTGGTTATGGCCACAACAGGTCACCGGTCGGTTTCAGCTGGCTACAGTCGTGGCAGACACGATAAAGGTATGATTGATATACATATTTGCACCAACACAACCATTGCACTGCTCCTTTTTGAAAGTGGACTGTGACTTCACATTCTTGTAGGCTTGCGGTGTTGCGAGTGATTTCGGCTATGAGACACTTTTGTACGGATCCCCACGTGATTTGAGGCGCATATTTTTGGAGCTCATTGAACGACTTCCGAAGCAACATGCGGAACCTTTCGCGGAAACACTCGGTAATCGTATATTTGAGCTCACATAATTGACACTATAGGATATTTGCTTTTAGTCATGTAACAATTTGACGAAGAATTTTGCAAATGATTCGTGCTTTAGATATACGAGGATGTTCTATTTGTGACATCTCTGAACATCTGAAGTCGAGTCCCCCTTTCGTTACCAAATATTGCAGAAGGCTGAGGATGCAATACGGTGGATGCTCCTGGTCTCCTCACACGGTATGTTTCGTATTTAGGGGGATTGACTTTCCGAAAGGAAAGTGTCAAATCGTCGTTCGGGATGGCCATCCCGGAAGCTTTCTTAGCTTTCCCACGAAAGGAAACATGCCGTATTCAAAATATGTCAGGGTTTTCGTTGTAGGATTTATAATTTTACAAGAAGAGTGACGATACTTTGGCGCACTGGTGTGCATTTATTTAGCAGGATCGCGGTTGGCAGCAAGTGCACAAGTGTAAAAAAAAATGAACTGTGCGCAAAGCGGGCAATAACGAAAAACTACAACATGTACATCATTTTAGCATACTGTATTTTTCCTTTCGTCAAAGCTAATAACGTTACCGGGATAGCCGCCATCGCGAACGAGGATTTGGCCGACTTTCCTTTCGGAAAGTCAATCTCGAACGCGCCCTTAGCTTGTTTGACTCGGTGTTCGATGTGTGGACCCTGTTTAACAAGACAGACATTAATTTACATGCAGTTTATCTCCGAGTTTGCTTCTCCCTTTGTTGATTCTGGTTTGTGGGAGACTATCGACTCATCTGCTGATTCTCGTCGCTGGATCGCCGTTCTTCAGATGTAGGTTGTCTGTTTATATTCGCATGCCTACTTCGGTGTTTTTATGTTTTCAAGTATGTCCTCGCTAATGCTAATTAATACTATTTGTTTATTTTCACACTGTGTTTCTGGATTTTTGTCTATTTGAACTATGCGAATTTAGGGCTAACCGATTAAGTATTTTATCGACCACATATTATCAACCAACATTGAGGCTTGCTATTAAAGAAGAGGACACACGCCTTCCCAAACAAAGGTTACCTGTTTTCTTTTACGTTGTAGTTGCTGTTAAAGGGTCATATGCGATGATGAAAACTGAACAATGCTTGGTTCTCAAAGACACTACTGTTAGTTGGGCCACGCGGTTCTGTTAAGCAGTTGATTATTAGGATGCGGCACGTTTGTTCCGTGTAAAATATCTCTGATGATCTGTATTTATAGGTACTCCTTTCCTATTAAAAACTAATACTTGCAGGTTGAAACCAATTATTCCCCCTAAACCAAAACAGTCTCTTGAAGCAGAAGGCCACGAAAAGGAGCTGATCATCAAGAATATAGAGCTACAGCAAAAACACACACATATGGAGCTGCAACAGACTGAGCTTGTTCAAGTGTGTATTTTTTTTGTGGCGAAAGGCGCAGTCCATCAACCATTTCCCATTGGAGATGGATGCGATCACTGATATTCCATTTTTCAGTTGAATTGCAAGCATGTTACGCTGGACGAGAAATTGAACAACATTAAGCGAAGATTGCATTACACCGACGAACGGTGGATCGACTTTCTCGAATCTGGATCTGAGGACATTGACAAACTAGTGGTTTGCTTTTTCTTTCACTTCGCTAAGTTTCGTACATCAATAACATTAAAGAAAGTGTTGAGGGAAACTGGGAAATGCATCCTTTTTCTTTCAGAAATGTATTGAAGAAAGCAACGCACGTGATTTGGACCTGAGGAATGTATTTCAAGCCTCAAAACAACAAAAACTCTCTATTTTGGAAGAGATACGCATTGCAAGGGGAATTACGGTTAGTGTTACTCTGTTTTGCGTGTATTTTCGTGTTTTTTCTAAACAAACACAGATGATCATTTCACTGATCATGAACGAGGCACAACTTAGTTGTGAATGTTTTTGTTTTGTATTAGTGAGGTAATTATGAACGTGCTCAGCGGGGTTCCTGCTAAAAAGGGATGGTTGCGTTGACTATTCACAGAGACACTTGGCGTGCACTTTCAGCAAGTATATCTCTGTTGATGCGGATCTGCAAGCTGGCGTATCCGTCGGTTTTACGTCTTACTTGCTTAAACGGTCAGGCTCACGAGAAAATGACTCATTTTGTGGTTTAGGAGAAAATGGATTCGACGCAAAATTACCAGACCCAACTGTATTTTAAAATTTCCTCTGAACGCGAGAACATAGCTGCAATGAGTAAATTGCTCAAAAAATTGGTAAGTTATATGTTTTTATCAAAGTTTCGTGAGAGAAAGAGAAAGAGAACAAATTAAATTACTCGCTTTGTTAGTGTTTTGGCGGTTCGTCATGACGTCACCTTTGTGTTCATTATTTTGTACAACAAGACAAAACTCGAGTGGAAGCGGAACTGAGTACTCAACAACAGTGATACAAGTACGAAAAGTGAATCGTTAATTGGAAAAGTTTTTCGACTTTTGCTTCCGATTAGTGCGCGTGTGCGCATGTGGAAAAATTGTTCAAGAAATAACCATTTAGGAAAGCCTGATGATAATATAATTTAATTGTTGTTGGTATAGGTAGCCGGACGCGAACGTATTTCGGATGATACAATTAACAGACGCATTTACACCAAGAGGATTTTGGAAATATCCAACAATATCGCGAAACAACAGGAGGAAATTGACAAGGTGCTTTACTACTATCTTTTTATTATTAATATTTACCAGTAGGGTTCCACGTGGGTGCCCATAAAATTGCTTCTGAAATAGCTCCCTACTGACAATGAAAACCACACTGTGTTTCGAACAAAATTCGGAAATTCTTATAAATCATAAGAGATTAATCTGCCCAACAAAACACTCTGGTCTGTAAGAAACAGTAGGTTAAAATCAATTCTGGTAAGAAAAATTGAAGAGAGCACTCGGCGGTAAACAATTCAATCGAAAAATGTGACAAAATGACCGAATGTATTGATTTTCACGCTTACATATACATATTCTTTTGTTTTTACAATAAAGTAATAAATACCAGACAACTACGCGAAAATCGATTTACTCACAGCGCATTTTGCAAACCAAAATAAAACTAGCAAAGATGTTTTTTGTTCACTGTTGCTTTCTCGCAAGCGTTCTTTATATGCTTCTTCATTACTCGTTTTCCGTTGTAGACCTCAGTTGCTCAGTTCACGAGAACGTGATTTACTGGACCAAGCAGAATGTTAGACTGTAAAGCACGTGAATCAAACAGCAAGATTCCATACTTTTGCAGCTCACACAGGACATTCTGTTAGTTCACAAGGAAATAAAGTGGACTTCGCAAGCAATTGAACGATCATTTGCTATTATTGAGGAAGCTTTATTCAAGGTGTGTTTTGTATGTTAATATGCGCCAAAATACCGTATAAGAGCACCCAAATCAGCTGCTTATTTCGCTGCTATATGCTTGTCCAATTTCCTGTGTTCCTGCCAGCTCCAGTAGCGCAGGGTATAATGATTGTTCACAAAGCGACGAAAACAACTGGGTATAATGTTAAAGTGTCAGGGCCATTTCAAATAACCCCTATTTTTATTTATCCATCTGATTATCGCCCCCTTCCATCAAGAAGAACGTCGAATATAATTGTTTTGGGATACGGGATTGTAGTGATTAATGGTACAGCATTTATTGATCCGGGATGTCATAAGTTCTTATGTCTAGTTTCGACTACGTTCCCGAAGGCGTGTTCGAGTCGGGAAGAATTCCGGGAAAGTTCGGATCGAGACGGAAACACATGAAAAGGGATAGTGCCAAAACCTCTCAACTTTTCTTGCTTTGCCAACCAGGACCGTACTTTTCCGGAATTCAAGTTTTCCCGACTCGAACACGCCTTGATGGAAAATGAGGTGGAAAAATAAAGAATAAGAGTATATTGAAATGGGCCTGACCGTTTCAGCAGTGCTGTCATAAAATATGTACCGAAATTTCAGCAAACTGAAAATTCATACAAAGGGGAGAAATCGTACAAATTGTTTTCGAACGCTCACAGATGCTGTCAGAACACGGTAGATTGTATCCAAAGGACAGGCATGATCAAGAGAAAGCGGGAGGAGCTCACTGATATGGTATCACTTACTATCAATATAAATTGTAAAAAAAGGTGCAATTCGAGATGAACCTATCCCTTTAATGTCAAGGGCTAAGACTGAGCTGTCAGAAAATGCTGAACATCCTTAACTATATTCCCATTTTCAGATAGAGCTTGAGCAGCAGAAGCCAGTGGACCTCCAATTGGAACGTATTGTCAATGACTTATTCGAAATCCAGGAAGATAATCGACGTCTCGAATCCATTCGTACAGAACTGGAACAAACGAATTGAATTGACAACTATTCTTACTGTATTTTGTTCTTCTGATAAGTCTGTCAGGAAACTCGACTTGCATTACAGTGTCCTGTGACGGGTCCAATCCTCTCTACTTCCCTTTTGAGACAGTAACTCATCTTTTAAGCCTATTTTGGAAATTATTTGTTGCTGTTTTCATACGATTAATTTTGTAGACCGGTTTGTTATTATTTAGTCAATAGCAAATGAAGACTGAACAGTCTCTATAAATAATCTCTCCCAACAGGAGACTTTTTATGACGTTCAATGCTATGTCCTCTCACAGAAACTCTATTACTTGATATCAGGAGGGGGAAAAGCAGGTGCTAGAAAGTTTCGAAAAGTTTACTGACACGCGTGATACGCACCTTCAAGGAGATTCTCATTTGTCGAATTCAACATTTACCCTGAGTCGACAGGCATTGTTTTTTATCCACACAACTGATCTTTTCTTGACGTTAATCCAGCTTTAGTCTTATCTTTCTTACTGCTATGGGCCAACTGTATTCAAATTTTTAGCTCTATCTTATCCCGCCTTGTTTATTTTTGGTGTTAGCTCTGTTTTTGAAATTGTTCGTAGTTTTTGGGTACTATTTGACAAAACGTGTGTGTTCGCTTTTCTCTGTACGTAATAAATGTTATGATATAAATACACTATACGACCCGACAAACTCTCACCCGGCAAAGGATTTTGTTACCTGTAACGCATAGGAAAAGCTTCTCGGAGTTTCTCTTATCGGTTGAATACTCAAATAAACTCTCAGATATGTACTTGGAACATTAAAGCGCTATTGCACGTGGTTTGTAAAACGCATCTTGGAGCATTATCATGTGATTATACGTTTCATAGTTCTGAAACTATACATTGCCCTGCCGATTCAGATGGAAACCGGAAATTTCAAACAACACATACATAGGAATGCAGTAATAGTTTCAAAAAGACGCGCAATATCGCTTTAGAAGCGGTCACGCGTAGGAGCTTGTTATGTTGCCTTTTCGTTACAACGCTGTGGGTTGTATACAAGTACTTAGTTTGCCGCCCAGTGGCGGTAACTAGTGTAACATGGGTAGTGTGGTAGCGGGTTGACTCTATTGAGGCAGACTACCGGAGAGTAGACCTAACCTACCCCAAATTGGTGCGTGGTCTACAAAAAAGGGCCGACGAGTGGCGGCCCACCTTTTCGGGTCCAGTATGGGAGGGATACAAAATTTTTGAAAGGACTTCGGGGTGGTCGGTCGGAGATGTTATTCCTTACGTACGCCCATGAACATTTAGCCCGTGGGCACAGCGCCATTTATATTCCTCAAGCGGCAAACATATTTGTACCCACGGGCACTGGAGTACTGTGGGAAGGTATTACGTTTCCCACCGACCGTCCCGAACTACTTTTGAAACATTTTTCTTCGGAATTCCATATCCCGAACGCGCCCTTAAAAAGAATAAAATGCGTGTACTATAAAAACGCTAATATTCGTTAATTGTTGTACTGTTGGCGTTTTGGTACCCTGTGACAATTATTTAATTGTCTATCACTTCCGGCGATTATTAAGTCGCACAGCCCGGTCTATTCGACTGGCTACAAACTACACACAGGCAAAGCGAATGTGAATTACCGATATTCCTTGGTCTGTCTCTGATTTCTTCTTTCATTTGTGCTTTTGGATTTGGATTTTGTTCTTCCCAACTTGTGAATATTTTCTACGATAAATCCTTTCTTGTCTTCTCTTAAATCTTGGTAAATTTAGAGTATATTCTCAATGCTACATTATTGTTAATACTAATTAGGATAAACAATTGTTGGTATCTAGCTTGGATTCGATCTGTGAAAATGCGAGGCTTATCTATCTCGGATCACCTTTCGATGTGAGTTTCATTCCTAGAATGAACACTTTTCAGCTTTTCACCTTTTTTTGTCTTTGAATTGCAAAGTGACGTTATGGTTGGGGGAAATATAGGTCTTCTGATAAGCTTCGCATGGCAGTAACGACCTAGTAAAGGGTACTATTCTCATGCAGGTTGAAATTATAAGGCCAACGGTTTCAATTACAGCCAGTTCGTTCGTTAATAACGGGCAATCGTTAATTGCAGAAGCTCGCCACCTGATGCACCTCCTCTTGCCACCCTTCCCAGGAGACCGCCCTCTAGTTTAAGGTGTGCGAAATCTGAATTTCACCTCGAGATGCTCGAACCGCGATCAACATCACAGGAATCGATTGATGGGCTTAAGTGTTTGTTCAGGGGGTACGTTTTTATGTGACATTGGAAGTACTGAAGACTAGTTTAGCACCAGACAAGGACGTAAGCTTATTGTTATATAGGAAACTCAAACCAACGAGCATACCAAGAAATCATATCTTCTTTGCAAGTACATAATCCTTATAAAGGCAACTTATTTACAGATCCCCCTGTTTGTTTGTGAAACAACAATTCATTACAGTTAACGATTTACTAAAGTCAAAATTCACCAATTCAGGTCGTCTGAGACTTCAGTAATCCGTGATGCCTACCGTCCTCCAGCTCTGACTCCGAACAAGAATACGGCCAGAAAGTCGGTTGACCCGCCGACGATTGTGAGGCTAAACACAGTCACAAAGCGAAAGAAAACCAAGATCAAACGAACCTTTACAAAATGTGAGTGAGCCTACCGACATTTATTATTGGCTGCGAAATACATTTGCTCGCATAACTGGTTTATGCAATAGTATATTGTGACTTTTTGCGGGTGAGCTCTTACGACACAAATATTGTCTTTACAGGTGAAAAAAAAACGAAGCGCTGGCACTGAATCCCGGAGCCTTCATTGGAGTTCCGCATTTTTGTTTTGCTTTGTTATTGTTTAACAGGCTATTCTTTAGTATTACGCAAGGAATCAGGTCCACGCCGTGTCAATGCGACTTCATCTTCTGAATTGTTCCCTGAGCACAATATTCGTGTAAGTACCTTTTTGAAACCGATTTTGCCTCAGCAACAGCACATGTATACGAAATTATGTTTGCAGACTGCAATCCGATTCCTTGTATTCGCATGATTCAAACTTCCGTTGCGTTTGCTAGCTTGAAACTAGTAATATAACGTTTCGCCGAAATCGTCTTGGTTTTCCCACCCGGGTAGCACTGCGTGTGCTGAGCATGCTGGAGTCGAAGTCGTGTCGGCTGACATGGCGAATGAGCCCAATCCCTCTATCCCTTTCCTTATCCTGATGGCGACTAGCAGCATAAAATCAGAAAATTTGTTGTGGATTTGTTTCTGCCCATTATTTTCGCCCCTAGGGTCTGTAAACAGACGCGCTGAAATAACTAGATATATAAAGGAAAAATAATTTTTGTTTGTCACAATGTCGGAAACGAAGCGTTTTCATCAAGTTTTCGGCAATACACAATGTAAATGAAAGTTCTCTTCATCCCGCTGGTAACTAGATAGTGCAAGAAGAGCAAGAAGGCTTTTCTGAACTAGCGCAACGAACGGTTACGTACCTACCGGGGCGAACTTGCCGCGCAATATCCTTGCACAGAGAGGGGACAGAGACATATACAAAAGTGAGAGAGCGGCGCGAGTGAAAGAGATATCGTATGGGGGGAGGGGCAATTCTTATGTAGACACACCAGGTTTGTTCCGAAAAATGACCGCAAATACAAATTGAAGATCACTACCGCCACCATTTGAATATATTACCCCTTCATGGAAGAATACCCCAATTTTACAATGTGCTACTCCATTTCCTGGTGCAACAAAATTTCATAAGGGGTTGTATTCTTCAGTGGTGGGTAGTATATTTCACCTTTCAAAATACTACCTCATGCAGGGGTAATATATTTCACATTTGAGTAGCATATTTCGGTGGGGTAGTATTCTTCCGTTTTACCGCAAAGCTAACAAAGTTCTGAGAAATTTTCTTGTGACCCGAAGTCTTTCCTAATGTGCAGAAGTTTTTCGGAAACATAGAAGGAACCGAATCTAAGTCGCGGCATTCACATCTGTACACACAATGGTTATTGTTTTTGCCAATTCGCCCGAAAGATTCCCAAATTGATCTTATTTTTTGATGTTCGATAAGTATTCGGTAACCAGAGCAATCCGTACTATCACAGAACACGTTCCCCGCCGTTCGTCCGTCCCGCTTTGTTTGTGAACGGTTATTACTATGTTTTTTTCTCGTTATTACACTCGAGATAGAACTTTGCAGATCCATTGGAGATCTAGACTGAGCACATTATGGAAAAACTGAACACATAAAGAAAGATCTTTTCTTCCTTACTGTACAATTTAGCCGGCGTGCTTTCCATCGGAGCGTTGGGCTTGTCTTTCTCTATCCTCTCTATTTTGCATTTATCTTTCCTCGTCTGAACAGCCAAATACCTGTGGACCTTGAGTTTTTTCACTTTCGCGACAGAAATTCGAATTGGTAGTTTTGCCGCCAATTTTACTTAAGTGCCGGTCACCGATCACCCTTTTTACTCGGAATGTATTGTTTCTTTCCTAGCTGAATATGCAAATTTAGCCTTTTATTATCTGTCTAGAAGAAAAGCGTAAGATCTCGGGTAGTTTCCGTTGTATGGAACCTAACGATATGGACATAATGGAAATAGCGGAACCATATGCAAATGCAGCCTTTCGTTATCTGGTTTAGAATTTCCATTCTTGTTTTCAACTTGTTTAAGAGAATTTGACTGGAACCCAAAAAAAATCAATTTATATGTTGTACACATAGATCATTATTAACAAACAAACAACAACAAAACAAGAATGTATAGAATACTATTCTTAGCAAAGAAACGACTTGTCAGATTATCTCCTACCTGTAGAGATAGATAGGGGATCCAATAGGTAAGCTGAAAAGGTCGTTGAGACCATATGAGTTGAGTCACCGTGCCATCTTTCAACAATCTTTTCGTTGCACTTGCGCTTCAAATTTTCGAAAAAAACAAGTAAGCACATAGCTTATAAAAAACCTCATTGCTGAACGTGTGTATTTGGTCTAGCGCCATATTTTACTTCATTATTTTGTTTTGTTCTGGTCCGCATTTAACCTTGAGACACCGTGTCCATTTTTGCGTTAAATTTTGAAAATGTAGAGCAAAAAAAAAAAAGATTTTTTTTGGAAACAAGGGAAAGAAATTAGTGTGACCGGTGTGGGACATAATAGCTATTATAAAGCAATCGGGGCTCATGTGAGGGTAATTTTTACGTTTCATAGTTGTATGCGTCTCATTTGGAATATGCTTATGCTGACATGTTAATCGTCACCTTAAGTCGCCTTTATTTTGATTCTGTAAGGGAAGACGTACAAACAGAAATTTTCGAAAATTCTCACTTATTCATAGAGCAGAGGGTCTAATTGTTCGAGCCGATAATTAGAACCGAGTCTGTTCCATATTATTTGTATGTTTTTTTCCTTATAGAATCGAAATCTTATTATATAAAGGAGAAGAGTTGACTTTTTTTTTTGTGGCTCCACAACGAAATCCTTTCATAAAGAAAATCTATTGTCTCCAATCGAAATGAAACGTACAAAATCTTTGCCTCGAGTGGGATTCGAACCGACTAGATAAAACCTTCGCTTCACCTGTTGCGCTATGCAAGCTGACGGGATGAGGATATTATAGGCGATAGAAGAGCAATTGCAATAGCAAATTTGCAAAAACCTTGAAGTCCAGTACCACATTATACGTTTCCATACAAACGAAAATGAACGACTTTTTACTGTTGTAGAAATTCCTTTTTTTTTAATAGGGTAACAATCGGCCGAATGCCGATTCTTCCAGTCGGAGAAGAGCCCGAACGGCTGGTCAAGAATAAATCAGAAGGCAACTTGCGGCCATGACACCACCCGTGTACATATTGCACTGTAAAAATTGTTCGTTCCGTGGGTGTTAGAAAATAATGCTCACTGTTTTATATATTATGCGGGTTTGTACATCTTCTGTCATTGAACTTCCTTGAACTTCCGCCAGTTTACTTCATAATAATACCGTAAAAATCGAACCTGTGTTATTTATGCTCGATGCTCGATGGTTTTCTTATTTACAGTATGCAAGAATGCAATTCCTCTCAAGATGGAATTCGACATTTCGAGAGAGGACATTTTCACCACAGAGACTCCAGAAGACGCACAGCAGCGCGGTTAAAGAAACGAAAAGCGAATGCGCCATCGGCTGTGGTTGGATATTTTTGCAACTTCGCTAGAAAACAAGATAATTTGGTGGCGTTAGAAATGTTAAACATTGTGATAAGAGTTTGTATAAGAGTAAGTCACTGAATGAACCTCCATTATCCAGAGTACCGAAGAGGACAGAGAAACAGGCTCCAATTCTTCACTAGGGACTTCAGAGCAGAGAACTGGCTTCCGTTCTCAATTCAGTAAAGAGGCTAACCGCGCAGAGGACCTATGCTCAATAGATGAGCATTGTGTCTTCAAGCCCTTTTTCCCACTCACGTTTGCTCCGATGAAAATGCTTCAACACTTCAACACTTCACCATATATAAAGGTAAGTAGGTATATTCTCATGTACGCATGGATACGATAGCAGTTATTTATAAGCTTAGTGTTATCAACACTCGTATCAAAAGATCAGAAAGAACGGTCATTTGCTTCATAATTCAGATTTACCTTCTATCTTGGTTATTCTCTTGCCTTTGTCGTGTACCTCGGTGTCTGTTCTTGTTATTATTCTGTGCATCCTCCTTTTTCTCATTAGCAGGACTTATTTACTTCTGTCATATAAAATCGTAGACTGTGGAATACAACCTAGACACTTCTTTCCTGAGGGATCACCCAATTTTCCCATTTTCAATAGCGTACATTAATTCTTAGCCGGAAAAGGTCATTCTTGTGAAATCGCTGGATATTCTTGGTTGTTTTTATTGTTTAGTTTAATTTTTGTATGATTGAAATTAGATGTACTGTGAACAATCAGACCACAAAGACCATGGTGGTTTTTAGACCAGTTTCCGGGCTTGAAGCACCTTGTTCTACAGTTTTTAGGGGTCCAGAGGAAGGGTTTGACTTGCAGACCGATGAGCTCGAGTCCTGACCGGGGGACATGTGCTATCCACTAGTTATATGGCCATGCCTCCGATGGAAACTCTCTTAACATTATCTAAAACTATATCGATCCAAGTGGGGTTTACGTCCTTATAGACTACTTTAAAGAATGAAGCAGGTATCTGCCAGACGCCTTATTCATTTTTAATTCTATTTTGTTTATCCCCAATGATTTGCTTTCTGTTTGTTCATTGCAACGTTTATTTAGTAATCGATATATATATATATATATATATATGCGATAAAAACATGTAAGCATATGCATATCCATTCGTTTCCTTCAAGTTTTGTCTATCCTGGTCTGGGTAATTCAAGAGGCATCCAAATTAGATTCGACCGCTCCAGCCACACATACACAGCCACCCCTTTCACGAACACATACACACACACACTCTCTCTCTCTCTCTCTCTCCCTATCTGTCCCTCTCTCTGAATACACTCTCGAAATCTATACTTGCGTCAGGTTTTGGAAAACACACTGGGTAGACCTTACAAAATGAATAGCGATGAATTTCGTGTTGTCATCACTGATGATTATAATTAACGATGTAGCTTGTAGGATCATTTTGAGACCGCATCGGCACAAAACAATTGTCACTACTTCCCATTTGATGCAGTTAGTGTTTCCCTGACAACCGCGACCGCACCTGTGTCTTTTTTTTGCTCAAATATAGTGATTCTAAAAATGCGCATAGGTGTTTTCATAGATTCCATATGCTGGTGTTACGACAGTATATCTTCGAATTTTTTTCAATAGTTACGAACACAGCAACAACATTTTCACAACTTTGGAAACACATTTGCTATTGCGTACTAACATAGCAAGTATATGACCAAATATTGACTGGCCCAATGAAACAACTACACAATTTAGTATTCTTCTCCACATCGGTGGATAGTTTCCCATTTATTACGAATTGTAAACCTACAAACAATTGTGGGAATTTGCCGCATATGTTCGATAGGTAGCGAAAATATAGTTAAAATCAATACCAATTTTTAATTTAAAAGCTAAATGCGTGATTTCTCTTGGCAAACCACAATACTACACAGCTTTCATATTCTTCTCGCTCATTACGCATTTATGTGTGTGTGTGTATGTGTGTGTGTATGTGTGTGTATGTGTGTGTGTATGTGTGTGGTGTGTGCGGTGCGTGTGTGTGTGGTGTGTGCATGAGTGTGTGTGTCTGCTTTTCAAGTCTGACTATCCAATAAAGCCATTCAGGAGCGGGAGGCGACGTCGGCCTTTTCCCCGTTCAATAAATTAATTTGAACCTCTAATTAACTCGTTTTTATCTAAAGCCATGGCGCTTAACAATCATTCATTTTCCTGCTCTCTCTTTGTCTCTTTCTCTTCTTTTCATTTGTTCACACGTTCGTATCTCTCACAATATACATATTTCTAGGTCCATGGTTTGCGTATCCATGCGTGAATTTATTCTGAAATCTTTTCCCGATTACATCCAAGCCAAATAGATATGTATTATCTTTTTCACCGTAAAAACTACAAGATTAAGCAAATTATGTTAGATAAAATGTAAAGCTTTCCTTGAAAGGCATATGCACAGTAGTTCGAATTCTAACATTGTTTCTCCGTGAGGTACGAGTCCAACAATAAATAGTATATGCCGCATAGGCAAAAAAAAAATTCTAGATTGACCGTATCCCTCTTTTAGGCCTCAGACAACGATAATTTAGTGTGTATTCTTGTTTTGCTAGTACCTTCCCCGTTTTGTGTGTTTGGTGATGCGCGCTGTACACTCTTGCTAACGATCAGCCTTAGGCCACTGGTGGTGGTTACCTTTTCAAACGGTCTTTGCAAGATGATTCAAAATAAATCAAACTAGCCAAAAATTAAACCGGACGCCGCATACCGTTGTTCTAACCTGACGCCACATAGGCCGTTGCGCGTCTTCCATTGCAACGCATTCAGACTTCATCAGGCTTTAGGTGCGCATTGGAGCTGCAACGTGTTAATGTGCGCAAACCATCGTGTACTCACTGATTGATGTTATAAGTCAGACATAAGTTGCAAACATCTTTAATCTTACATATGATGAATGTCTTGTTTTAAATCCTGTAAGGTTGGTTTGAAACTATAATGAATAAATCTCCATATTTGTGAGCGCAACACACCGCTGACCAAGCACTGAAAATCAACGCGTTCTTTACAGCCACATCGGCAATACAGTTCAAAGTCTTTCTTTTATCAAAGATGTCATTAAGAGATTTTTTTCTGCGGCTACTTCGGCGAAGTGTTTCCATCTTACGCTAACTTATCAGTCAGAGCATAGCATCGCCCCCTGAGCGTTTGGATCTTGGTTACCTGTTAGAAGCCTCTCCTTGTGTCTCTCTTTCTTCCCCGAGCATTATTTATTAAAGCAACGTAACCACATGTCTACGAGACGTATAGAGCATTGCCCGCATGGACTCAACTCTCCTGTTTAGTCTAAATCAATACATTTAATTGGAGCTCTCCCCGTGGCATGTCGAGAGAGGGAGAGAGGGAGAGGGAGGGGAGAGAGTCCAAATGCGGCTTTTCTTCACCACACTCCTTTGCCTAATAGGACGTACACCGGTATTCCAATCCTGTTTAAAAGTACTTTCTGCGCGACAATGCTTGATTTTATATAATTCCGTTTGAAAAGTCCTTCCTTGTCAAGCCCCAAGTGTAGAGTCACATGCGTATCATTTATCGCTACACTTCAGATTATACTTTTGTGAGCTATTTTTGTAGCAGGCCTAAACACGAATGCTACACTTTTTAACCCCATCACAGTTTTTTTTCTTTATTTCAGTATCGGGACACAATTGACACTGCTGAAGATCGTCAGCCTCCAAAACGTACGCAGCTTGGCTGTACGAAGAACACTGAAGGTAAGAAGTAAATGTTATTGTGCGATATATTTCATGGTAAATCACACAACTGCTGATCATGCTTCTCATAACGCGAGTGTGAACGCAATCATCCCATTCAAGTTTAAGTAAGTGTAAAGTACTTATCTCACTGGTACTATGTGTATAATACAGATCCTTTCCATTGAATACCCGGACAAAAGTACAGTAGACTTTAATTTTCATTGAAAAGGTTCTCGATATTTGCAATTGGCACTGTAATAATACCATATTTTTTGTGCCGCTCGTGTCTGGATTTCCCCTTCCCCTCCTATCTGGTCAGAAATGTGTTTGACATTTGACAAGGCTGATTTTGTGCGTGTACACCTTTATGTGCATTTTTCGCTCGTACCTGCTGAATTGGATCGACCCTCGCTTCCACCTTTGCTTGTTTGCACGCCATGTCTCAGTGAGTTGCATGTGTGGCACATTTTCAGGGTACTTCCATTAAAGGCCCCAGAAGGCCGGCTTACCCCCCCCCCCCCCCCCCCCCCCCCCTCCTTCTCCTCTCTCTCTCTCTCTCTCCTCTCTAGCTCTATCTCTACCTCAACATCTCTGTTCCTCTCAGAAACCACAATTATTTCAATTATTCGTCAAGCCGCCATAGTCCTCGATTATATCCCCTTTTCCTGCTACGTTACTTTCATCTTCACATACTTTCGCTTATCCGTTCGCCATCCCCTATGGAAAATAAGCCAAGTATATGTACAGTGTACGTCAGCCACGTAACTTACGAACGCGCTTTCCTTAAAGGCACAGTCCCACGTAAGAAAATTTCCCCATTTTTTCTGTGATAAGTCTCCCACGCTACTCAAATGTGGCTGTGAAATCCACTTTGCTACTCAATGGCTGTGAAATCCACGGGAAAGAAGAAAAGAAAGATCCTCAGAAATGTACCGCAGCTTGAGCTGAAAATGTGTTTCTGAGCCTAAGCCTCTATTTGCTCTATAGTTAAATGCTTCCTGATATTGAATTAACCAACGTTAACATATATGGTTTGGTTTTCAACCCGGTGCACCCCGGAAACCCGCGTTTTGGCTACTTTTGGGTGCTGAGTACGGTAACTAGCTGTGTATCTTCTTTCGCTCATAAAGAAACGCTCGCGTCTTTAATGGTATGCACGTTGCGGGCAAGTAAACTTTTTAGGTGCGTTGTTAATATCATACATGGTTCATTTTATTTAACATCCGTTCTTTAAATTAAATATTTTCTTCAAATTCCCTCAGAAAAAAAAGAAAAGGTTTTTTTTGTACAGACGCCACATTC
This sequence comes from Pelodera strongyloides, assembly GCA_036852015.1. Taxonomy (NCBI): domain Eukaryota; kingdom Metazoa; phylum Nematoda; class Chromadorea; order Rhabditida; family Rhabditidae; genus Pelodera; species Pelodera strongyloides. Next base: position 37,947 of record JAANDG010000748.1, on the reverse strand, counting down.
CTCTAACAATGAGCTTTGCACTAAACAAAGTTAGAATCTTTGTATTAAAATAGATCAGGAACGTCATGGTTTGCTCAGTGCGATTACTCGACAGCTTGAGTATTTCTGCCTTTTGTTTCTTGCTCCAGTAGAATTTACTAATAAGTTGAACTGGAGTGGGTCATCTGCAGTTTGTTCGTAGTTCGCCCACAAGAATTCAACCTTTTCTTCTTTTGACATTTGTCTTCATCTTTTCTATGCTGCGGAGGAGACCCCATATGAATTTTGAAATGGTGTGTGTTGTTCCCTAGTTTTTTTTTTAGTTTAGACGTCGTGATCGCGCGCTATTTTTTGTTATGAGATACAGTGCATCTGACTCGAATTTCTTCTGAGATCATAACATATGTGCTTGTATTCCAAGCTCCCCAAATAAGTTTATTGTTTTTTTTCCACTGCGAAAAATCTTTACTTTGTATAAACCTGCCTAGTAACTGATTCAAGTAACTGATAACACAGAAAATGTGATGGTGGGCAAAATTGGCACTGACGCAACAAAGATCACCATAAATATGTCATTCCATACCCTATGCATCCACTAACTGCGGGACGTCCGTCTGTCGGGCGTTGTTTAAAGACGGCGACGGCTCGTCTTTTCTTTGTTTCTGGCCAAACACGCAGAGGAACAACAACCAGGAATGGCCGTACCCAGGAATCTTACAGACTAATAAGTGATCTAATCATCACTAGGCAGTAATCACTCTTACAATTCATACTTTAATAGTTATACCCTTGTCTTGACTAATTCATTATTCGTTTCTAATTAGTTATTAGTAGGTAATCAATATTAGCAAATTAGAGGCAATGCGAATACATATTATGTAATTAAACTATTCCTCTGTGGAACGCTTTGGGTAAGTTTACTAGTATGACTTTTACTAGTAAGTACTTTTACTTTTACAAGTATTACTTTTACTAGTTTACTAGTAAGTAGACCTACTAGTACTAGTAGGTAGAATAAGACAAGATGGTAAGATACCTACTCCATCTTTGGACATTTCCTGCAAGTTTTTTTTTACAAAGAAAAGCCATGTGGTAATCTCTTAAAATACTTTAAAAAAATCTTTTGCGCCTTCTTCAGAAAAATAATGACCGTTATTAGAGAAACTGAGCCATAAGCGTACCAAAAAGTAGATTTGGAGATAACATTTTCATCGTTACTGTTGTGCTCTGTTGTGTTCAAGTAAGTAAGAAACACTTGAAATAAAAAAAGTGGATGAAACGATGTACAAACACTTGTATTTCTTGAATTCTAAAGATGAAGCGGATTCGCATCATTAACTTATTTGCGGTTAATTTACAATATGCATAATTGCACCAAACCTATTATTTTCTCTATTTGCAGATTCACAATTGGCAGCAAAGGAAAGAGAGTTCGGAGGCATCTACATGGGGGACAAATATCTCGAGGTGAATTCTAGTCGTGATTAAGATAAATGGTTGATAATTTATTAACCGTTTTTCCATCTTATCCAGCCTCATTCCGTTGTGCTTGGAGAGGCAATTCTCCAGCAGCAACCATTCTTACAAAACTTTCCGAAGAGCTCATTTCATCTATATAAATCTTTGTTTTAAACAGCTGATAAATAAGTGCCACGATCAGAAAACAAAGTAATAAACAAAAAGGAGCACGTAGACTAGTTCCCCAACAAGAGGACCAGCACCTACGTGAATCTTGAAACTCAAGATTATATACTACACTGGGTAAAAAGGGAAATAAATAATTTACAAGAATAATAAATGGAAAATTGGTAGCACATTTGTACGGTACAATTGTAGATGACTACCCCAGAAAAAAAATAATAGTACCCCAGAAAAATAAATAGTACCCCAGAAAAATAAATAGTACCCCACGAAGAAAGTACCCCAAATTTTTCCACACCAAGAAAAATACTACCCCATTTCTAGTTTTGGTGTTTTGGTGAATTATAGACAGAGACATACACGGAAAACTTGACGCGTACAATAGCAAGTTAAAATTTGAATTAGCATGTAGTTTTGTTTAAAAGGAGAGTGAATTCTAATTTTATCAATATTCACATATGTAGTGCCAGCTGAAGGTTGTGATTTTGCTCCGTTTTTGACCGCGACCCCCCATTCAATGTAAGTTGCCTATTTTTTCGGGGTATTTATCTCTAACAGTAGCAATTTAACACAATGGGGTAGCCATCTACAATAATGGGGTAGCCATCTACAATAATGGGGTAGCCATCTACAATAATGGGGTAGCCATCTACAACAGTGGGGTAGCCATCTACAACAATGGTGTAGTCAAGTAAAATAGAATAAAAATTGCTGGGGTAGCTTTGTAAAATGGGGTACTCATCTACAATAATGGGGTAGCCATCTACAACGGTGGGGTAGCCATCTACAACAATGGGGTAGTCATCTACAACAGTGGGGTAGTCATCTACAACAGTGGGGTAGTCATCTACAACAGTGGGGTAGTCATCTACAATAAGAAGTTGTGCCCAACATCTCGTAGTTTAATCGAGATGGGGTAGTTATTTTCCTCTGGTACGTTTAGATGCTATTTTTCGAAAATGGGGTATAATTTTATGAACGTGGGGTAGTAATTTTTATTTTTGGGGTAGCCTCGTTAAAGATTACCGGACAATTTAACATGGCTACCCCACTGAACTTTTGCTACCCCAGTTTAAACATTTTACTACCCCAATCAGTTATTATACTACCCCAAACTTTGGGGTAGTATTTTCCCTATGGGGTACTACTTTTACAAGATAGGGTAGTATTATGATGTTGGAAACTACCCCTTTGTTGTGGGGTAGTATTTTTCCACTTGGGGTACTAAACTACAGTGGGGTAGTATTCTTCAATTTTACCCATTTGTACTATTGAGAATCCGGCTTCATTCTTAGGTTCAACACTTTTCTGCCGTAGATTTTAAACACAAGCGCGACTAATGAATCAATTTGTCTGCAGGCTGGGAAGGAAAACAGTGGGACGTCGCGGAACAAGTGTGATGAGATGTCAACGGTCATGTCCAGCGCTCATTTTCAAGTAATCACTTTCAAGCATTCATACCTAATACCATTTTTAGGAGACTCAACGCGTTGACTATGGTAGTTCAGAAAGTAAATAAATTGTTGTAGGATGACGCGACTACTACAACTGAGAGCAATTCCAGCCGTGAGATGAAGGTTTGTTGTATTTTGTCATAACAACTGGTGCCTGATTTCGACGGTTGTTATTCTTTGCATTTTCCTCTCTGTACTATTAAGATTCTTGTGTCCCAATGCAGCAAATAAGTGATGTTTATTCAACGGTTCAAGCTGATTATTTTGTTGACATTTACCGCATGAAACACATACATTGCTTCTCAGATGCTTCTCAGGTGTATACATTTCTCAGGTGTTCAAGAGAGTGCTCCGGGATGCGAATCTTCGAAAGCCTTTCCACACCTTTCTGGAACAACAGTTCTGTGCCGAGAACCTCAATTTCTATGTTGCGGTGGAGCAATTCCACGATCTTCCATATGACACGTCGAGTAGAGCAGCCGTATGTTGCTATTCTTTGATTACATGGTTGATTTGCATATTTTAAAAAGTTGGAACTTTTAGTAGAATTGCTGGCTTGACCTTGTCAAATATTATGTTGTTCAAAGACCAGCTACTTTAGGCTGAGAACCGGGAATTGTGTGCCCGGCGTATATTCGAGCGCCACTTTGCCCCGAACTCAATGGAACCTGTTAACGTGGACAACTCAACATCAAAACGAATCCGCGAGATGATCGGTGCCAAGAACTATCACAGCAATGTATTCGATGTTGCTCAGTATCAAGTAAGACCTTCAAAATTCTTCATAGAGCCTATGGCCAGGTTTTATTATGACAGACAATACGAAATATGATGCGACTTATGACTGAAATTTGCAGATCTTTCACCTCCTTAAATACGACTGTTGGCCAAGGTTCCTTCGTGCGGGAGGCCTCGCTCCTGAGTTCAGTGACGAGGAGCTGGCAGACGAGGAAGGGGGACAAAATAAGAATGAACATCATGGTGCGGATCCACATTAAATTCCTGGAGCTTATTAATCATTTGTGTTTGGCAACTCCCCCACCCCTAGAAGATCGCCCTTAGAACCTAAAATTAACTATATACGAAGACCCCACAAAAATAAGGTTTACGAAAAGGGCTAACTGTGTGGCGCTCTCAAAGCTTGAATTCTTTAGCTAACGATGAGACTTGCCGTCCTGACATTCCTAAGATATGTTGCCCCGAAGGCGAAACATCCGGAAAGCAAAAACATCGCAATTGGGCGAGCACGGCATTTAATGTGCTCGGTGGAGGATCCTCATCAAATACGGTAAATATACGGTACTAGTTTTGTAATTCTAGTTTTTTGGTATTAGTTTTGTAATTCTTATTGAACGTCTTTTGTGTTACTGTTCAATTCTTTTCAAATATATGAATATCGTAAATTTCCGTTCGAACTTATTCTTCGTTTAGGGTAGTCACATTTCTGGCAAAGATAAGCGAAGATCCCTTTTATGGCACGGATTCGATAGGTTTAGTCGAAAACTGAAGAAAGAAGCTGAAAGCAGAAGCAGCGGAGGGGCCGGAAGCCCGGTGGGTCCTTTCAATATTCACACGTTTACATACTACAAATTGTTTCACCCGAGTGGCGACTATGCTTGTGTTACTTGTCTCTAGGAATTAATCATTACATTATGCAAATACATCGGCATCTCAACTCTCTCAAATTTGATCAACAACTTAACTCACTTTGACAGTCTTGATTACTTCCTTCAATTTTAGTTTTAATGAAACGTTAAAAAAAAATATTCCGTAGGCAACGTACTTCAAAACAAATGCAGTAACGCCTTGACGCCTTGACATATTTGCAAGACACAAGCTCGTCGAACTTGGCTATGTCGGTGGACACTGATCAGTTAGCAGCGACTTACAGTTAGACAGGCCATGCCTATAAAATAACGCGCTTCTCGTTATTGACTAACAGCTAGGGCGACGTTTCTGCTATTCCAAGTTATTGAACAAACTAACTTGTGGTTTCCGTATATAGTTACATTTGAATAGGCAACGCTTTTAGAAGTACAGCGTGCCTTGCCTTTTCCGTGGGGGTTTTTGCCAGTGACACACATGTAAGCACTGCGTAACATCCAGGAGGTTGTGTGCTGCTATGAGCAGAGCAGGGAGGCCTTGTGTTTGTGTGACTTGATCAATCTCATATGTTGTAATATGACGCCAGGGTGTTTTCTATGGTTGCCTGATCTAACATAACTGTTTTACATGCAATAAGTAAAAATCACCAGCTTGTTGAAATGACTATTCCCTGTAATGATTTTTTGCTAAACAATCAATAAAAAATGAGCGCCCTTAAAACCATTATTTTCGATAGATCACGATTGTACGGTGATACGCTATTTTGTTTTGTATATCATGTAAATAATTTTGGAATGCAGGTACACAGAACATCGTCTCGTAACGAAGACAGGAGGAGGAGCTACAGTTCTGAGATACACGATGATAGAGTGGAACCCATGGAGCAGATGCAAGCAAACCAGCAACATCTGAGTAGTGCTGGGATTAGGAGGAGGCAGCTCTTCTCGCAGGGGAAGCAGAACTCGATGCCTGCTGAAGTGAAGGTACTCGGGAAATTGTTTCCAATTGCAGCCATTATTGATTAGAGACTAACGCTCACTCAGTTTTATTGAATATCGTTAGCTAACGCAATTATTATGTTCATGTAGTTGCATGTTTTGTCCTGTAGTTTGTTGTGTACAACTTGCTATCCATTTCGTTGTTTAGTTTTCCGCTTTTTTTCATTCTAATTTTTTAGTCTCCTGAACCTGCTCACCGACAAGAGTTAGATCTTAAAGTTATCATCCAGACCTGCGAAACTTTTGCATGATATTTATTTGACGGCTTTTTTCAATGCAGTTTCCTTGCGTACCTTGTTTTCTTTTTATCTTGATCATTCAAAGTTTAAAAAAATATTGTTAGTCTTGCTATGTTAGCGTTCGATTAGAATAATGCAAGAGAGAATATTTTTTACTGAATATAATCCTCGTTTTCTCCCCACTTTTTATTTCATAATTTATTGTTTGGAGTATGGTACAAGTATTATGGTCATTAGTAAATGTGATGCCAAAGTTGTGTTGTCAAAATGCATGAGTGTGTTGTTTTTGTTTTCTGGCATGCGAAATATTTTACTTGAGAATGCGGTGAGCCATTTAATAATGCCGTGTTTTATAGTTTAAAACATACGCAAAACAGTTGTAAGTAATAAGTTGCAAAATATAAGTAATAAGTTGCAGCAATTTTCTTTATGTGATTCTATAACTGTGTGTAGCTCTCAATGATATTTTCAGATGATATCAACACCAAATTCTCCGTGCCCGCTTAGACAACCAGTCCAAGGTGCACCTCCTAAAACATGTACATTGATGGGAGATGCCCATACTTCGGAGGAGATCGGTCTAAATGACCCAGTAAGTTAACACGTATACTGATGAGCCAATACTTTATAACACTGACTGTTGAAACGGCTGTATATTAACTCTATAATGATAACATTCTTCTACAGAGTATCTCAGTGGGGCGTTGGACACAAATAATGGCTGAACAGAAGGGAATGGATAAGAAGGCGACCGAAGCAGTCGACGCACAGGTATTTTACCTCCTTTGCAAGAATAAAACAATAAACAAGGGAGACAAGTGAAACAATAAAAAAATGTGATATTCGTTCCCCTATTATTCAATCTATGTATATCACTGCGAGGGTATGTTCTGTTCAGACCGGGTCAACGATTGATCCCTGTCGGCAAGCTGTGGATGCACTTCAGAATCGTTTTGTGCGTCTTGTAGCCGTGACAATGTTTGCAGTAGAAATACTGCCTCCAAATTACTCATTTAAGAATCCTTCCGCCACTCCCAGCAAGTGAGTGTAACCATTGTTTAATTTCTTACATATTTCTGAAATAATATCTTAGAAAACGGAGACAAACTAAAGAGAAAAAGGCTATGTAGGATTTGACTAGTGGCGTTTGACCAAGCAAATTAATGGAATGTTCGAAATGAATTGCACATTAATATGTTACATTGATATAATACTTGAAGAAGTTTCAGCTACAAATATTGTCCATTTAGAATAGTTCTGATCCGTGCACGTCTCTCTTTATCTCTCGGTGCAGCACTTCGACCTCTTCTCACTAAGTATTCGATAAATCTCTCTGAATCACTTATCACTTTCGCGGGTACCATTGAAGTTATTCGACCCACTGTAAATATTGGAAACATTGGCACCCGGACACTGGCAATTATGACTCAATCACAGTTCCAAGGTAAAGAACAATTAATTGTGCAGTATTTATATGCTAAAATTAATTATATTGTTGTAAAACCAATTACGTTAATCAGTTAACTCGTGGTTTGCCAAACAGAATCCTTTCCAGAGCGACAAACATTAAAGGAACGCGTTTCTGGGAAGGATCCTATAGCTAATTCACCACTTCTGTCAGCGGAGCATATGATTCAATTCCACCAGCACGGGGACATTTCGTATTGCGAACTGCCCATGGATACTGACAAAGCGAAGATGAAAATGTGCCTGGTGAGAAAAGTATAATTTCTGTGTGTTGCACAACAGTTTTGAATCGGAAATACATCTCTTTTTCCTTGTTTACAGAGCGACTACTACAACCTCAACTTGATGAAATTTGTGATGCGAAAGTCGCCGAACCAGACACGCGAAGAATTGAAGGCAGAAACAAAAGTAGCACAGCAAAAAACACTGGGTAAACATTTATATTGAAATGTGTAATAATTTTATTGTAGTTTATTGTTGCCTTAAATGAAGTTCTTAAAAGCCTTTATAATTGAAATCACATAAATTGTATTCTCTATGTTCTAGCCGCTCAATTCCGACGCCAGAGTGTTGCTCAGGGAGGTCCTGCAGGTGTCTACTGTGGAGAAGAACCTCAGAATGAACACAAAGAACCAGCAAAGAAGAGGCTGAGCATTTTCAAAAACGTCAGTGATTTCTGTTAGCGACAATCATCAATCATTCTTTCGCATATAATTATGTTATCTACAAAGGACTGAATGATATTCATTGGAATTTAGAACAAGAGCAGAGAAAGTTCGGAAGAAAAAACCAATGCATCGGTTGAGAAGTCCCCCGGACTGGGATGCTCTCATTCACGGGCAATCATTGTGGGGACTACGTCTGCAAAAGATAACAACGGAGATACTTCCAGAACTCCAGCTATCTATGCCAGCAAGGTAGTATCTGTCAGCACTCCTCCTCAACGTAACTCATGTATCAAAAACACACAATGTAGTTTGGACTGTTCTGCATAACATTCTGAGGCCGGTTTCGCCAATATTTCCGTGCGCACGGATCTTCCGTGGCAAGTAAGTCCGCGCTACTTGCGTTCTCATCAATAACATTGCATTTTCATTGCCAAATTGCATGACCGTAGTTGCTGTCTTTTAGGAAGTGTCAAATTTGTGCACATAAATGTTGTAAGATCGCCTAGTAAGATCGCACGGAACTTCCGTTGCACGCAAGAAACTCGTCGCAAGTTGCTCTCAGTTTAAATTTTGGTGAAACCGGCTCCTGGTCTTATTTTTTTCCATCGAATCCATGCAACAAAGAAAGAATTGTTAGGTGGGTCAAAGAGATAAACACACACAGGCTGAGCACATTCAAGACACATTTTATTTTTTTCTATTTTAATTGAGAAGCTGTTCCTAACAATTTGTTAACCCTTTTCAAAATGTGGAAACCTTCTTCCCTCATCCCCCTAGATCCACTGTTCATATTGTATGTTCTAATAACTGTTTAGGTGTGTGCCGATGGCGAAGCAGTGGATGAATCATCCTTCTTATGGCAGCCAGCCGCTTACGTGTAAATATATCGGCATTATATGTACAAGCTCTCCATTTCGGGTCCGTTAATGTTTTGCCGAACCGGACATTCTTGTTTTTCACTGTTAACAATATGGGCATCTCACATTGCGCAAGTTAGCTATCTCCTGTTTATGATGTATGTAAACAATCAATCAATCGTAAGCTATTATCATGTATGCTTTCATAGATCTGTCAATCCTGTGATGCTCAAGTATCAGCATGTGTGATCTAATTTTTCCACTGATCTCTTAATGTTGCTCTCATGTTTATCAAATATTATCGTTGTTTGAATCAAAGTTGCACTGTTATTATTATTTTTTAGCTACATTTTAAACAATACATCAGTTTCAGAATGCGTTTTCTTGTATCCTCAATCTATGTTTATTTACAACCAATGCAACCACCAATTGAGCCTATATTTTGCCTCTCCGTTCAGTATCTATCTTGGTGCCCGGTTTTCTCGTATATTTTGTAGTTGCACATTGAAATTAGCTTGTAAATGTCTTAGATTAAATTTTTTTAGCTCTATTTTCAGCTACGCAGTTCTTGCATTAAGTTGCGTAGCTGAAGATAGAGCTAACGCTATTTCGACATTAGGCCAAATGAGTTTACATGAAAGTTTTAAATTTGTTTCCTCCGCGAAAAGTTAAATGTTAATCAATTTATTTGCTTGTTTTTCCTCTGCGAAATGTGTCATACGTCCGCACTCCGGATCTCTGAGTATTGTGCTAAGGAGGTGACTTGCACAGTAATGCCTATAATACCTATTCACAAAGGATACAACTCTTTTTGGACGTATAAAATTGTTTGTCGTTGCTTAGTCAACGTAATTATGGTCATTGTGAAGCAATTGAATAAATCATTTTCTTGCGTACATTTTCTGATATCCTTGCAATTTATACTTCTGTAAAACACAATGGATTAAATTTTTGATTCAAATGTTAGTGCAAATTAAATTTTTGACTAGAAGTTTTTGCAAAAAGTTTTCTTTTCGTCCCTATTTCTTTCCGGAAAATGCTACAATGGATATCCATACATCCGAAAATCCTATAAGATTTAAAGAGATGGGCTCGCTGGAAAAATGTTTTCCTGAATTTTCGTTTTCAGAAAGTCGTGCCATTTTTCTCGTCGTAGTAATGTTACGAAGAATGATATTCATTCCTACGATAATAACAAAGGGTGCCTGATACTGCAACCCCAACGAAATGCAAACATTTGTTCTGAATACGGTACCTCGTGGAACAGTTTGTCGGGGGAATGGGATTCATATCTTACCTTCGTATACAGACAACAAAGGATTTTATTTGACCACATAAGATGAACTACATAGATCGCTACATTTGATAACGAGTACACTCATAAGACATTTTTGTGCACCTTAAAGGGATGGAGTCACTTCAGAACACAACCCTTTGCTTATTCTTGATATGTGTAGTTCACCAAATAAAAATCACAATCAATACAAAAAGTTTCCAAATTAAGAATCCCAGAGTTTATGTCTGCTGATATTGGATAGACTTGATATGAATCCCCGTTCTATTCGACAGCTGGTGCACAGTAGCCGGCAGGAAACTAACGCTATAGGCAAGGAGAGGTAGGGAAAGAAATCACTCTCTCATTTTGTTGTTATTTCAACATCTTTATCAGTCCTTGAATCTATAGTGATATTTTCCTGCCGGCTATTGTGCACCAGCTGTCAAATAGAACGGGGATTCATAATCATATCACTTCTATTCATATCACGTCTATCCAATATCAGCAGACTACAAACTCTGTATTGTTTTGTTTTCAAAAAATGTTTTCAAACACCCATCTTATACGATTTTGTAAGCGAAAATCCGACTTTGCTATTTTCTAATTTTTACTAATACCGATTTCGAAAAATCGGCTCGCGGGCATTTCAAATAATCACACACTTCGCAGCATCCAAATGACGCAAAAATTGCGGATTTTGGCAATGTGTGGCAAAAATTGCCGGATTTTGCTTCCAAATATGGGAAAATTTACCGTAAATTGGCATTACACGAGAATATCTACAGACCGCCAAAAAAATGTCCCGTGGCCGGTTTCACCGGGACAATTTTTTTCGAGCGTGCATAAACTGTGCATAGGCCAGAATCCGGGAATTGCTTTCATGCTCTGAAGTTACAGTAGTACGAACGGGAGAGAAATGGCTCAGAATGGGAGTTACTGGATAACAATATATTGCGCATGAAAGCAATTGCCCGGATTCTGGCCTATGATGAATGGCACAAGTGAAACACTGCATGGTGTTTGTAATAATTACAATCAGCCGCTTCAGGGGCAATTGCATATCTACTGTAATCCAGTAACACCCATTCTCAGTGATTTCTTTCCCTGGGTTTGCTTTTCTGTAAAGTGATCTGAGTACTGCACTTTTCTTCACATATTCCTATTATTTAATGAAAATCAAATAAAAATGACGAATATATTATGACTGCGTTCCTTAAAAGAAGGTACCCTTGCTTTTTTGCTATATCTCCGATAAAAAAATTTTCTTTGGAATGAGCCTGGCTCTTTTAGCGTGTACTGAACTTCAGTAATATTTATTGGCTTTTCCACTTGTGCTTCACCTTTACTTCATTCTTTCTCCACTCCCTTTTCTGCTCTCATTCCGGAGCTCTTTCATTCGATTCAACTTAAAGACGTTCTCACCATTCTGACTGGCGTCTGCAGGAAACTTCATTCACAGACAAGAAGTTACAAAGTGCCATTATCGATCTTTTGACAAGAAACCACCATCCTCTTCATCAATTTTCGAGAATGCAAAATATAACAGTAGCAAAAGTTTTCACACCACAAAATGCAGTAAATAAACCAGGAATTCGGGACAAAAGACATTTTTTAACTATCAAAAACATTTTTTAACTATCAAAAACCACACTTATTTTTTAACTATCAAAAACCACTCAGATATATAGTGATGCCTTCGACTAACACTACAATGGCTTAAATTGTGGCATTCGCTGCGGAACCCAGTAGTGAAAGTATGATAAGATGTTTACACCGAAAAACTACGAAAGTCTAAGAGCAAGTTGTGTAGCTCCTTGTATAGTTCCTATTTGATATTCAATTGGATTTTCCGATGTGTGACCCAAGTAGAATGTGTTGTTCTCCAGCGAGTATCTATACATTGTTAACAAGGTCCTTGATGCTCCCTCACTGCCCTTTCTTTACAAACAAAACCCTTGAGTGTTGAAAAGTCAAGCTTGTATGTAGCAGCTCATTGAATGCACCCCGTATATGCCTTGGTAAATTGTCGGATTTATGGTTTTAAGAAAAGCTCTAGTTACAGCTCATTTGCCGGTAATTTCCCACTGCATGTACCCTGATATACCGGACTCCTTTGTACGAAAGAGATATTGTCTACGTTTAACAATATGCGAAAGAAATTCCTTTTTTTGTATTTTTTATAATGTGGTACTTCATTCGTAGTAAACGCACACTTGTTAAATTTAGAACTATTTTGCTATTTCGCATTTTCAATTTTGGCGAATACTGCTAATTGATCTTAAGGTAAGTGTCTATACAGTTTTCCCAGTTTTTTTTCTTCCTATCAGGTATTCCGAGGTTTCTACTCAAGGTTACTTTCTTCATTACCTTTTCATTATTAAATTATAATAAAATAATAATATAATAATATATTATATAACCTTATTTCATTCATTCTCTCTCACTTCTTTGATGTTGCCAAAATTCTACTTTGGTCATATATCATACAATACTTTCATCTTTCCATATTAACCCTTATTCAAGCCTGAGGTCATCGTACTGATGAGGCCCTACCCAGGCAAATCCTCGCATACGATTGAAGGTCGAAACGGGGTGTCATGTAATATAAACATGACCTCTTACTTATCTTTCTATATCTTTCAGTTCACTCTTTCTTTCAATATCTTGCCTATACATTAGTTTGCTCTCTTATTATAATATCACACTATTGTTCATTTATTTCCATATATTCAATTGCATTGTAGAATGGTTAGTGACTTAGTGAGTGGGTAAAACATAATTCTTTTTGTTATGCAGATCTTCCAACTTGGTGATGCGTTTTTGCACATTCTTTGGAAGAAGCCACTTATTATTCCCACAACTATCGTCAATATATTCTTTTGTTATTGAAGATAACCCATTTAGGGAAATCCCATTTGTGGACCACTTTCAGTTATTTTAATCAAGAGCTTATGTTCTCAATAGCGTATTTCTCTTGTGTATGTAACTTGTTGCACACAATATACCACATATGAGTATTTCAATGTAATGTTAACTTTGGCTTTCTATTAATAATCGGATTTATGTAATCCCAATGTGCCTCCACAATTATTCTCGCTTGCCGTCAATATTAGAATATAAATGTGGGTAAAAAAGGGTTGGTCCCTTTGAATTTCTGGGGGGGGGGGGCGGGGCTTGTGTCGGAAGTCCTTTCGGATGTTCACAAAATGAAGAGAAACAATCAACATCAATTTCAAAGCCCTTCAGCATCTGCGTTAAGCTGTCAATTAACGAGCTCCTTCACTACATTTTCAGAAAACCATTCGGCACCCCCACCTATTTTCGGGTTTATCTTTCTGATTGTAAACACAAGACTATCGAGTGTTTCTATGGCAAATTGTATTGTCATCCGGTTTGTGCCCCTGGTCTGATACCAGCGATTGCCTATTCATATACTGCAGTGATTCAAAAAAGCGTTGATTCTGCCAATTGTTCTATTCAACGCTCTCTTTCCCCCACTGGATAAAGCGGACCACATTCGAATAGAAACCCAGTTCGCACCAGACCCAGTCCATAGCCACAGAGTCACAAACACAATGCTCGGCTCTCCCCAGTTGCTCCAGCATGCCAATTCATCCTCAAATCTGCTGCATCCAGATATTTCCGTAAGTCACCTACAGAATTTCTCCATGAAAAAAGATGTGTGTCATTGGTACCGTTTATTGTTCATCCCACAATTTTACTTGCTCGCAAATTCCATTTGCGCTAAAGTTGATAGAAACTAAAAATTCATTAAAAGTGCCACATCTCCGTGGCATAGTTCTTGTTTTTATCGTCGAAAATATAGCAAAAAAAAGAATGACTCTTGGATTTCTTGGTCCGCAGTTATATAGCATGCATTGACTCGTTAGGCTAACACTTTTATTGTTTCACGTTTCCTGCTTGCCTACAACACGTATGTGATGTATAAGGTTTCGACACGCCGCCTTTTAGTCATTGATTTATACCCGTTTCGAAGACAGTGAATATATGATGAATTACTGCATTCGGATCTATGACTACAGAATGCTCTATCAGGGTACGCCCAGTTCCGTCCCCGACTTCCGTTACAATCATTTGTCGGCTTATAATTGATTTTTTTTGGGAAGCAATTGCATTGAATCATGGAAAATAGGAATACTTTCAAGTTAACTTATACTCTCTAACTTCACTTAAGCTCACGATCACTCATATAGTGTTTTAGGCCACTTTTTCACTGTTCCTCAGAACAGCCTCATAAAAAAGGCAAATTGCGAGAGAGGATGTTGCGCTTAAAGACGTCAGAAATATATTCTTTCCTTGAAGGACAAATAACGTGCAGAACCCCACGTTGTTTTAACGAGAGACTAACAGAAGGTCGACCGGATAGTGGGACTGTTCGGACGTTCACTAATAAGAGAGTAAGCTAGCCTAATTCCCTAAGCTCCCTATCCCCAAAATCTCTAAAGCTGGATGCTATCTAACACTACCATGTAATTGGTTCTGACCTAGCAGACATCAATAAGACGAGCAATGTTTTCTTCTAGAGATTAGCTAATATTTCGCTTGTAATGCGCACTGGGCCCCTATCTCACAACCATCCCATATGCTGTGTGCATTCAGAGGCATTAATTCGTTCGTAACACACACACAAAATTGTCGGACAACGAAACCTCGTATTTGTGCGCATAATGTATGTGTTCGAGAATGGGTCTCTTAAATCGATTGGGCGGGGGGGGGGACTAAATACAGCTGAGAAGCACTGGTATATTTTGTTATGAGGATGGTTCCAATGTTACTGTGCAAACATAGCACAAACAGATAAAAACGGACAATCGTAAAGAAAACAAACAAATACAATATCCAGGAGCCGCACATTAAATGGGTAGAGTTAGGTGAAAGCGTTTGCGTCACATCAGTGTTCGAAAGGTCAGAAAGACAAGAAAACTTGCTGGGCGTAATATGCCGCTAGAAGGCAATAGAAGGAAAACTCAAGTTTTACAATATTCCAGCGTGCTTGCGGTGGAAGTGTCACATGCACGCTTGGCGCAACTGATTTTCAGGATTATTCTTCGAATTTTAATAATCGTGGCCGTCTTCGCAAAGTATGCATACAACAGTAATAAACAATAAGTGATACTCTTGTGTTTTTCACTTTACTGGTCTCTTCCACAGTCTTAAAAATAAGCGAAAACATCTTAATTGAAACTGCACGTCTCGTATTAACCCATATAAAAGTTTGGGAAAGATGATGGTAAGTTCACAGAAGAGGTCCATGCACCTCATATCGTACGATTCTGGGGCTCAGGCGGTGCACCTCGTGCACCTCAAGTGCAACTCATCCATGGGGGGCTCACGAATTGCAAATCCGACAAACCACAACTATAGTGAACAAGAGACACTCCTTTTGATTGAACAATTCTTCGTTCATAACTTATTGATCGGTTTATCAGTAAAAGTATAGCTTTAAAAGTATATACTTAAGTTAGTTGCAATCGGATGATTTTCTGACTCGTGAAAATGAAACCGCATTTTTCTTCATCAATTCTTTTCTGGTGATTGAGTTGTTGGGTAATACGCGCTGTATAAGCTCGCACCTAACTAATTAACGAATGAGATGCGATAGATAAGAATGAGGTGCATTTGAGTGACTTGGAGGGGCATAGGGTGTCATATTGAGTTACGTGTATCATGAGGTGTTTTGGTGTGGTGTTGCGGTCATGAGGGCTGAGGTGCATTGTACAATTAGCCAATTTTCCCCTGATTATTATTTCACAAAAATATTGTAATTACCGGGATTCCGTTTCCAAGTTTAAAGTTAAAGGCCAGTATGTCCGGCTTTAGAGGTGAATTGGACGACGGTGCACCATTTCTGCAGATTCAACTCTTATATCCCGGTATACTTTATCCTTTTTTGCATGAAACGGAGGCCACCGTTGCCACCTATGTCACTGTTACCGAAAGAGATGTCACTGTTTCATAAAGGTTGCCTTATATAGTAATTCAGACAATTACGTTTTTTTTGTTGGCAACTGTGAATTGATCTTGGATATTGATCATTTTAAATTAAGGAGTGTAATCAAGGTGTTCATATTGGCCGATTTCACGCCCGTTTAGATTTAAGGCGTGAGCAATTCTTTGACGCCTTCATATTTGCAGTGGTCCACTATTTCGTTGTTTTGTTTCAATGTTACAGTTAATAACTTCCTGTGTTGAAATATTTGCAGAAATGGTAGACATAAAAACACATTTTTGGCCTACAAATGTATTTCGAATCCACGGGATAGAATGTTAATATTTACTCGAAGTCTCACGTTCCAGATCCTAAAACGCGTTTATTAAAGATTTTTTAAAGACACCCGCAAAGCTCAAACAATATCTACGATAAATTTGCCAATTGCCAACGTAGAAGTACCGGAAATTGTTGTGGGAATTATTTTAAAGCGAAAAAATTGCTTCCACAACCAAAAATGTATTCCGAATTCGTTCGTAGTAGGATGATGGTTCAGGAAAACACAACTATGAGTGCCGCATTCCATATTTCCATATAACTCGATGGGATGATTTTGATAGTTTTGCTATGTATCCGTGGGAGTTTCACAGCGAGACTTTTCCCCGTTGAATCACTACACGGAAACCTATAGACAATGAAAATTTACGGATCAATAAACCCTTCACATATTTGTCTGTTTATATGTTTCGTATGAAGGTGAGCCCATCACCAATTGACTGTATTTTAGGTGTGTCGGGTTCGTAGCATGGAGACTCGCACCGCCTCTGTCGGAGACTGTAACAGAGTGTCAGCATTTAGAACTCCGAAAACGAGCACATTCAGGAGAAGGTGAGCAGTCCCGAATAAGCGCACAGTGTTATATGAACTATTGAGCGTCATTAATGGGGTTTGCAAGTATGCAACAATTCCTTGCAAGTATGTACACGAAGTACCGTAGTTTGGAACTAAGTATGAATATATAACATGAATAATTATAAAATCGTTCCCAGACTCATTTTTCGAAGACAAATTTTTCGGCATACTTGCAAACCCCATTAGTGATTATTTCCCTCCTTTAGTTTTATTACTTTACTTGGTTGTTCTGTCTGAGCTTGAAGAAGCTTTCTAGATCAACTCGTCGGAGGATTTCGAACGCTCAACGCCTGGCCGACCTCGAGGAATATATCAATAAACGGTCACTGTTTAATTTGATTTTGTTGTTCCTTCGTTTCTCGAACCTAGGTGTTTCCATTCTCGAAACTAGGTGTTTCAGGATTCCAGCGACTTTCCCAATAAAGCGAAATGCTACCTGATTTTGGCTTTTTTTTTTTTTTGAAAAAGAATCCAAACCTTTTTATTAATGAAAAACAAGATAAGAAATAAAACAAATACGTGGAAAATAGAGAAAAACTACTCGAACTCCGAATTTTTCGTGTTTTTTTTTGTATGGGAAAAACTCCCGCGTTTTTTAGACCACCGGGTATTTTCAAATGCAAATCAAGTACCTCCGTAGAGCAGTGGCAGAGCAGCGCTTTTCTGGCGCAGAAGGCAGTGGGTGACCTTGGTTCAATTCCTGGCTCAAACGCGGCTCTGAAAAATGTAGAATATATTCGCGAAAGAAGTTCCACATCTACTTACCGTACTCACCATCAGACCCAAAAACAGCTAAAAACTGGTTTTTGGAGGTGCGCCGGGTTGAAAACAAATATGCTATAATATAAAGGAGAAGAGTTTGTTTATGACTTTGTCACATACTTTGTGCATGTTTTTTTTATGTGCACAGCGAAAGCTGTTCATAAAGAAAATTTCCATTTCGTAATAGAAAGAGCGTACAAAATATTTGCCGCTGGCGAGATTCGAACCCGCAGCAGCACACAACCTCTCGCTTCATAGTCCAACGCTCTACCTGTTGAGCTATGCTAGTGTATCTTACGATTACCATCTGCTCTAATATAGCACCTTCAATGGCAAATTTGCATTGCACAATTTGTCGAATGGAGATCCAGACTCATATTATACGTTTACACTATCATGAATGACTTTGTAGACGTGTGAATTTGAGAGGGGAATGAACTCGAGTAGGGGCACAAGTTTCACAGATGCGAAAGGTGTCGGTTTATTTGTAGAAATTCCTATTTTAAATAGGGTAACAACCGGCCGAAGGCCGATTCCTCCAGTCGGAGAAGAGCCCTTGTTGCTATTCGAACTGCTGGTATGCTATAATTTAATAAATCAGTATCAAGAAGAATTTTACTGTTCAACACATTGTATTTTAAGGCGCAGAAGCGCATTTTCAAGCTCAACTGTGGTGCATTTCTGAGGATATTCGTTCGCGAACATCTTCCCCAATTTTGCATACTAACCATAAGCAAACCGGTTTTCACGGCCATATTTGAGTAGTGTGGGATACTTATCACAGAAAATTTGGAACCACTTTTTTTGAGTGGGCCTGTGCCTTTAATGTCGATTAATCGAAGACAAAGGTCCATCAAGCATACATGGCTTCCCACCATTTATGAAACTTTTCCTTCAGAACACACACAACTATATATTTGGTCCCTAGTAAGTACTTTCGTTCTTTTTTGTATTGATTGTTAACCAATAAACCGTTATTATTATTATAAACTACCCGTTTTTATGAAGAGTAATTTGAACGTACTTATATGACATTAATATTGCGCCATTATACATGGCTCACTTTGCACTGGCGTGCATTTCTTTAATCATTTAACTCATGTGTCATGTGTGCAGTCAGCAATGCTGCAGGCGTACTTTTTTCGATCGGTCAGTCGCGCCGCATTTTTCGCGCTAACCGTGCATTTTACACTTTTGGGGAAATGCACGCTTCCATTTTTTAACTTTTTTTCTATTAATTGCACTTATGACCTTTAGTTCCGTGTGCTGGTTATTTTGCTTATTTATTATTGTACCAATGTTTTGTGAAGCGGGTACGAACAATATAAAGAAATAATGAGCAGCAATGAAACATGAACGGTTGCAACGACGAAAAATGGACGGTGGAAGAAGAATCTTAAGCAGTAAGTGCGCTTTCCTTACAATTGACAACGTCGATAGTTGGTTTTCGGGCGCGTGTTGCTAATATTGCCCATGGAATTGAGGCATTGAGGTCGAGGTCTACGCACTTTCAATTGCATTTCAATTATGAACTCTACCGGTGTTTTTGGGCTAACGAAACGCCTCGGCACCTAACTTCCTGATTGATTTATGAGAATTACTGGATGTTCGTTATACGTAAGTTATTTCTTGTTTTGCTTATGAAAATTATGATCGAATGTGTCCGATCTTATTGATATTGATATTAATTTTGATATTGATCATATGGATGTCGTATGCAGCCTGCTCATTTCTGTTCATGTTAGTTAACAATTAAGCCACCAAACTTTCCGGACAAAAACTTTTTTTATCTTCCGTTTCAGGACTTCGACTAGATCCGAACTCTGATGCCCCTACTTTCCTCGTCCAAACCAGGTACTTATGTTTTATGTATTTTCTTTGATTGTGAGAGTGTTCAATAGCGCCTTAATTGTTGTAAAAAGGATTCGGATATCACCCATTGTTGATTTCACTGAATGCAATAGAAACAGCATGCGGTCTCAAACCGCATCCGAACAGCACGCAAATCGCGCGCGAACAGCATCACAGTTTGCTCCGTCCATTCGGACCGCACACACATCGCACGATACTTCTCCAAACAGCATCCAAGCAAAACATATGATATGCATACGAACCAGTCTGGACTAAATTGTGAGTAAATGACCAACTGCAAGTAAAAAGGATGCAACGCATGATTTTATCAGAAAACCTTGGAAATTTTTTTCCCATTTTTTGGTATTGGTTGGCAGGTATGGTTGTTTTTCACATTAGGAAAGTGTACTAATTAATGTTACTAATTAATGTTTTACTTTATTGTAGTCTCCTCTTATTCACGACTGTGGTGTCGGTCGTTGTATTTCTACGGTTAACTTTGCTATGCGGATTTAAAGGTTGTGTTAATTGTAGAATAGTTTGAATAGAATAATAGAATAGAATAGTAGTTTCCATCTGCCATCAGTGGCAACTCAGTGTTCGCCTTTGCTAAGGGATTTATTTTCATGATTTTATCAGAAAACCGTGGAAATTTTTTTCCCATTTTTTTGTATTGGTTGGCAGGTATGGTTGTTTTTCACATTAGGAAAGTGTTTGAAAGTCGAAAAAAGGTAGCTAAACAAAATTATTAGCGCCTTAATGCAAAATTAAACACACAAAAAATTTGCAAAAAAAATCATTATGGAGGAATCGAACCCTTGACCTTCGTCTTGACAATACTATGCCCTCACCTCTATACTACCAATGACTGAAAATCGCTATCTGTCAACTAAATATTTAGCCTTTTGTTGCCTTACACACATAACGTGCTAAAAATTCTGAAGGCCAATTCCTCGCTTCTGAAAAATATAACGAACAATTTTATTTATTGATAATGTAGCTGAAACTATGCCTTTTAACGTGGCCGACGCAGCTTCATCTGTAAACGGCGACATAGAAAATAAATCCCTTAGCAAAGGCGAACACTCAGTTGCCACTGATGTCAGTTGGAAACTACTATTATATTCTATTATTCTATTCTAACTATTCTACGATTAACACAACCTTTAAATCCGCATAGCAAAGTTAACCGTAGAAATACAACGACCGACACCACAGTCGTGAATAAGAGGAGACTACAATAAAGTAAAACATTAATTAGCAACATTAATTAGTACACTTTCCTAATGTGAAAAACAACCATGCCTGCCAACCAATACCAAAAAATGGGAAAAAAAGTTCAAGATTTTCTGATAAAATCATGCGTTGCATCCTTTTTACTTGCAGTTGGTCATTTACTCACAATTTAGTCCAGACTGGTTCGTATGCATATCATATGTTTTGCTTGGATGCTGTTTGGAGAAGAATCGTGCGATGTGTGTGCGGTCCGAATGGACGGAGCAAAATATGATGCTGTTCTCGCGCGGTTTGCGTGCTGTTCGGATGCGGTTTGAGACCGCATGCTGTTTCTTATGCATTCAGTGAAATCAACAATGGGTGATATCCGAAACCTTTTCACAACAATTAAGGCGCTATTGAACACTCTCACAATCAAAGAAAATACATAAAACATAAGTACCTGGTTTGGACGAGGAAAGTAGGGGCATCAGAGTTCGGATATAGTCGAAGTCCTGAAACGGAAGATAAAAAAAGTTTTTGTCCGGAAAGTTTGGTGGCTTAATTGTTAACTAACATGAACAGAAATGAGCAGGCTGTCATACGACATCCATATGATCAATATCAAAATTAATACTAAAGTTTTCTGAGCACTCCTCGTTGCAGTCCTTGCAGACGGTAGTTTGCTGCATACATACATATTGTATGTTCACTGCACTTCCTCCATCTCTGTAGTAAAGGAATTGTAAGTGCACTCTCCAAACGTTTGGTTCTTTCCGCTGTTCAACGTTTAATTATTATCCGGAGTTGTGAGGCCAACTCGTATCCATAAACGGATATTCTTCTCTCTCTTGTTCCTTCTTTTCATGCATTTTCTTTCCTCTGTGTGGGACAGATACAAACATCAATGGGAGGGCCTTAGCACGAGGCAACGGCCCCCAGTCGCTTTTCCACATAGCGGATATTTATTTTCATTTTCGCAATTTTTTGTATATTTATTTTCCCATTCTATAATTATTTTCGAAGGAAATCCCACCCTCAAATTTGCGTACTTTCCTCTAGTAAACACACAAATCAATCGTTATTATGTTATTTTAAAAAGGTTTACTGTTTATTTCGTAATAACAATAGTATCGCTGCCGATGTGACGAGAAATTTTCTACGAATACATTAATAAATTATTGCGTCAGAAAACCTTAGTCGAATATTTTCCGAAGCATATGAGGTAATTCAAGGTATACAGTGAGCCTTCCTCCTATCCTCGGAATATATATATATATGTTTATTTATTTATGAAGTTTCTCGTGGTATCGCACATTTGTGTTGATATTGTTAAACGTCCCGTTGTTGTATTACATGGCAGAGAAACTCGATTACCCTATATATCAAACAAGACTTTTAATCGTCCAATAACTTTCCTTTTTTGGAAGCACAAATTAGTATGTTTTCTTCTTCGCTTTCTACCCAATTTCCACTGTTGAGCTTTGAAAATGGTCGCTAGGGGCCCAATGGAGCGATGTAAAGGGCCTGTGTTTGGCGGAGACCAATTCCTTTCTTTGGGATATATCGGTGTCCAACTCGGCTTTTCTTCTGCCAAAGATCTCTACTGCATAGATTCATTCTCAATATTCTGCAGATGCAATTACTTTTTGCCTTCTACACCAGAAGAACCTTTTGATCTGATTTTGAGATTGAGTAGAAATGACAGTCCATTGCTGTGCATAGAAACGCAAAAATTGTTTGTGACTACTGTAGCTGGTGGAACAGTTCGTAGTGGAATAACTCTGCGGGTTCTTCGCGTTATGCAATACGGTTTTTAAGGTGATTTTTTATGAAATTCCGGAGTTTCGTCACAAGTAAAAGGATACTTTTTCCTATGAGCCGGCCCCTTTAAAAGAAAAGACAATGTAGTTTTTTGCTCTTGGAGTGCAACTAGGAGAATCTTACTACTAAAGTTTAACTATTTGCGCGGACTATTCTTATTGAAATTACCGTTCCAATAAAGAAACTGTGTTGTCATTGGAAGTCAAGAAAGCTGAGGGTGTTCGTATGTGCTGTTTGAATGTGCTCAGCCTGCGTGTGTTCGTCTCTTTCCACATTCAACCACCTACACTTCCTTTTTAAACATACGAATACAGAGTTTCACATACAAACGTTTAAGAAGTAACGGTCGAATTTTATCCTTGAAACAGAATGGCTAAGGAGTCGTCGTATCCTTGATTAATACTCTGCGTTACAGAGCGTTTAGTGCAACTTCTCTCATTATATTCTTCACGCTACTAAATACAAAATGATTATACCCTTGGTTTTTTCAAGAGTTAGGATTGTTCACAAACAAATGATTTATAACCGTCGGACTGTGAATTTACATGCTTACCAACGTCTGAGTCACATAAACAGCCAACTTCGAAACAACGCAAAATTCGTCAAACCGTCATATTCACTATTTTGCTGACAATATCACGAGTGAATATTTAGCCATTCCAAATAAGACGTTCACTAAATTCTTGACAGATACCGTATTGTGGGCCAAAAACTAGGTATTCTACTTGCCATTTCAGTGCGTACCACCAGTACCATCACGCGCCCATTCGCAGCGTGCATATACATTTTTTTGTTCTTCAGACACCTCACCGTAATTGGGCTCCAACTCATTGTCCAGCCAAAGATCGTCACGTTTCCGATACCTGATCCGCAAACACTTTTTTGAACTTCTTCGATGAACATTTCTGTGGAGGCTCTTTGTTCTAGTGCAGAATCATTCTGTTCAGAATCGGCCCGTACTTTATACTCTCAGTTTTCATTCTCAATCAGTGTTTATGGATAATGCTAGATCTAAATCCTTACGGTCCCTTTTAATTTACCCTTCAGCTCTCTCTTAGTTTCTTCTATTCACATAATTCAAGTAAACATCCTTTGTTTCTCCCACATGTGCTTGCAAGAGGACGGCGAGGATCCTTACGATTTTTGGAATTGAATAATTTTTCCCATAAATTCGTATTCCTCTGTTTACCCGCTTTGCTACTCACAGAGGTTAATTCTTTATGCATGTATTCTCATTTCTTACAGCCGAGACGGAAATAACGAGCTCAAAATGTATTTCATGTGAAATCCAAACTCAGTTTGTGCTTATACGTACATATATATTTTGGATCTGTGGGAAGTTTTTAAATTGTCAGGCCCACTTCAGGTAACCCCTATTTTTCAACACACACCATCTGAAGCTCCGTGTTTAATATAGTAGAATACAAAATTTTTCTGTTTTTCATGTCCCACATTCGCGTAGTAACCAGCAATTATGCGGTTCCTTCCGATCTACACTCACATAATCTAACTTTTGTACATATTCCAAAGTACTTAAAACCAAAACAAACACCCAATTCAAACAAATGGTAAACCATTGAGGAAGTACGGTTTTATTGATTTTCCGGACAGTGATGTCCAATACATTTGGAGCTCATTATTCATACCTAACATGCACAAATTATGTATGTACTGTTATAGAACCAACAAGTATTATTCTAGAAGCCAAAACTCTAGATATAAAGCAATAAACATGAGCAAGCCTGCTAATATAAAACACTATGAAAAACACAAACAGTAGCAAACATTACGAAAGCCAAGCAATAAAATCCTGCGCAAAAAATTTTACCGCCACGTATCTAGCGCGGTGACACGGGTAAATAAAAACCCATTGCATTGGCATGCATGTTACTGTGAATATTGCCATAATATAAACATGTTTTTTTGCAAACCTCCTTCGAATTTGTAACGAGTCGTTAAAGGAGGAGGCTCACGAGTTTTATGTGTTCGAATTCTTTCCTTTTTTCGAGAAAACATGGTAAATTATCACAAATAACATGCATAACCAAGCTTGGACATACACTTTAAAGAAATTATTTAATTTAAGAAAAAATTTAATTAAAAAAAAAACGACCGTATGTTTTTAAAGCCGCCAGTAAAAAGCAAATATGCACGCAGTGTGCATAACAGTAAAACAGGCGTGCCTTTCTTTTGCACTACAAAGTACACAGGCGGTTCGAGCGCATATTTTCAGCAACATATTAGCCCGGGATGGCCCGCCTATTAACACGGAGGCTGTTTTTGTCTGTGTTTTCCGTCCCTGAAAAATAACTAGAAACTACGGTGGTTTTTTTAATTTTTTGGACAAAATGTAATATTACTTTAAAGTGTATTTCCGCGCTTTGTTCTGCATTTTATTGGTGATTATTTACCATGTTCTTTCGATAAAAGTAAATTAATCGAACACTTACAACTCGTGAGCCTCCTCCCTTAAAACACAATAACGTTCTAAACCAATAATATACTGACACAGAACAAACTCATAACGTAAATTCATGCCTTCCAAACGCAAATCAGTCTCGCTATTTGTCCATTACCTAATTCCACGGAATAAAAAGCTAGTGGTCTTTTATATGTATAGTAGGCAATCAATTCATACCTGGCGGCGACATTCCTGACTTGCGGCTCTAAACATATTTGTGTATTTTAGTGAGGGTGGGCTGGGCAACCACTTTTATAAAAACAAAACGGTCAACTTTCTGGCATCAACAGACCAGAATGAAAAGAACCCATTTTTTCCAAAATGCATGCGAAAAGAGGGCGATGTTACTGTAGCGCAAGCGCTTCGGGACCCAATCTGTCTGCGATATAGGAAAACCGTCTTTGAAATAGCACAGAACTCCAATTTACCATAGCGATGGATACACAAAAATCTATCGCAGTTGTCACGCCCATTCGCGCTGATTGGACAATAATGGGGTTTCCATGTATGCCAAAAACAACTGTGCGTTCCCTTCCAAGTATAGAAAATTTACCGTATTTCCCTGAATTGAATATTTGACATGAGAAATTAATACATAGGTCTTGCGAAGTCATAAAATACGATGTCCGGATACTTGGAAAACCCATTACGCAATTGCCACGCCCAGTGTAGCTTACTGTTCAATCAACGCGAATGGGCGTGCCAATTGCGACAGTTTGTTGGGTATCCCTGACTATGGGACATTGATGGTACGCGAATATGGCACATGAAAAAAGAAACATATTGCATTCTTCTATTTTTGACACATAGAATCAGCCGGAGTGCTCAAAACTAAGGGTTACCTGAAGAGGACCCCTTAAAGGGACGCGG
This sequence comes from Pelodera strongyloides, assembly GCA_036852015.1. Lineage (NCBI taxonomy): Eukaryota > Metazoa > Nematoda > Chromadorea > Rhabditida > Rhabditidae > Pelodera > Pelodera strongyloides. The sequence goes on along the minus strand of JAANDG010000748.1, from coordinate 11,918 downwards.
TCACCGTTTTGACCCTTATATATACTTTGTTCTTTTATTAACTGCACAGTATGAAAACCATAGTGTTGGAAAAAATCCGACTAAAAACGCTGCTTTCGGCGAGAAATTCATTGATTAAAAAAGTTGCGTCCGATCCAAGGTCCACAGTTAGCCATAGAACCCAAATGTTATAATGCCCGCGAGATATTCGACCGATTAATTAGTGGAATAACGTTCGTCGAGACATTATCAGCACGGCCATATGCTGGACAATTACTACACTGAGAGCCGATGAGTTGCGCGCCGCACCATTTCGGGAAACAAAATGCGCGCCGCAAAGGAATGGGAAACAAAATGCGCGCGGAATATAAATGGCGCGCAAATTGTTTCCCGAAAAGGTGCGGAAACGGTGCGGAAATGGTGCGGGGCGCAAGTTGCGCCCCGCACCATTTCCGCACCTTTTCGGCAACGTTTTTGAAAGCGCTCGGAGGATCGGCCGTAAGTGCAGTTGTTGTACTAATATTTTTCCGCAAGCACAGATCCCACATGTGTTGTGAGACCGAGTGGTATAAGGCGCTGTTCAGAGAAATTATCTAACAAGAGTGTAGGGTTCGAATCCAACACGCTGCTTTCTTTTTGCAGTTGCTACTTATCCCGCACCGTTTCCGCACCTTTTCGGCAACGGTTTAGGGGTGTTTCCCGCAACAGATTGGGGGTGTTTCCCGCACCAAAACGGCAACCAGAGTCGGTGAAAAAACTTTTGCGGCGCGCATCAGATTCTTTTGCGGGAAACACCCACAAACTGTTGCCGCGCGCAACTCTTGAGTTTCGTTGTAGGGTTACGGTGCGTATTGGAGCGAGGACAACATTTTTCGTCATCATTTTACTCGCTGTTGCCGCGTTTCTTGCAAGACATTTTCCCAACACTATGTGTTATAAATAATGAAGATAATAAAAACACAAAGTATACATAAGGGTCTTTAAAAGTTATTAAGGTAACGCCTGTAGATACGTAGGGCAGGATCGCAGAGTACTAAACTAACGAGCGTTTTCTTGTTAAAGGGACGGGCCCATCAAAATAAACATATACTTAACATTATTTTATAATTTAAATAAAGGGGGATTATTATAATATATGTACACTAAATTTCGGCTAGACTGTATCCCGCTGAAATTTCGGGGTCGATGTTCGAACAGCAAGAGCCAGTTACCCTCGGGACACACGGCAAAGAAATAAGGGTGCAATTGTTTTGTGCCTACAGTAAAGTTATCCGAATATCGAACCCACAAAATTTCAGCAAGATAAAGTCCGGCCGAAATTTAGTGCACACATATAATAATAAATCCCATTTATTCAAATTAAAAAACATGCTAAATATAGGTTTATTTTGATGGGCCCGTCCCTTTAAAGGGATGGGGTCAATTCTAATTCACCGTGCTTTATTTTTGGTATGTCTCTGTAGTTTGTTGATATTGGATAGACCAGATCGGCAGCCTTATCTCTCTTTGCCTATGTTATTTTCCTCCCGACAACTTTGGGATCTTTCATTTGGAAACTTTTTGTACGTATTGTGATTTTTAACATACCAAAAATAAACCACGGGCGATCTCTTTAACCCATCCCTTTAAGAGCATATTGTCTTGAGTTCCGACTACATTCCTTTCAGTCAAAATTCTACAGTAAAGTGTGCCTTTTTGACTTTTTTGTTCTACTAGCTAACTTGTTTCATCATGGTGGCCTTGATTTGTTTTTACTTGTTTCCGTTGCGACTTGATTCTGTTCATGTTTTTTAAAGGAGAAGTTATCTCGAGTGGGTCCATTCTGGACATGACGACCATTCCGGAGCGGATGCGTTCTGCCCACGCCTGGGCAGGCAGACAGATAGGGAGAGCACATAAGCTGATTCGAGAAATGAGTGTCAATCAGCAAGGTCCTTCCGCAATACACATACAGTAAAGTTTCACTTTTGTTTCTATCATTTTTATCCTTCACACGACATTTAGCGTTTAAAGCCTCGGTTCAAGACTTTTATTAGACATAGGCAATTTGTAACGTTTTTTTTTCTCTCAATGTGCTGAAAAGTCTCAGACTTCGTACACATATGGACAAGAAAATTGCGCATCATCTAATTATAACAGCAAGTTGGATCTCTCCATTTGGGATGTCCGTGCAAGAATACTTCAAAGGGTAGGCACGTGCCGAGCTTTTCAGACTCCCTGGGTTTTCTCCAATAAAGATAAGACAGATCTTCACATTGAATGTGTTTGTTTTGAGTTTTTGTAGGTAATCACCCTGATGATGGCTTTTTAGCCGAAACGTTGGTGCTCAATAAAGATATGTGAAGATCTGTCTTATCTTTATTGGAGAAGACCAAGGGAGTCTGAAAAGCTCGGCTCGTGCCTACCCTTTGAAGCATCTAATTATAATAACATACAAATACGTTTCTTTTCACAAGAATCCAGTTTTCTTTTTTTTTTGTCAGCAGTATTATAAGCCTTTATAGGTTTACCAGTTTTGCGTAGTGAAGGCATCAATTGATTATGTGGCGGGAAAAGCTTACGGTATTCAATGGTTGGCAAATTTTGGAAACTGACTCTCTGAATTTTGCATGCGGTTTCCATGGTACCGAAATACTTATAGTGTTGAAATGTTTCAAGATCGAACAAGATTTTGTTCAGCTACAATAAATGCACCAATTTAAAGTGGAAATAAAACTGGGTAAATGTATGGGTTGGAGCACTACAGATTGGCTGTATGTGGCTGCAGTGTTGTGTTGCACTGTGAGGCTATATCGTGACTAGTTATACTGTAGCGGAATAAGGGTCCATATACAGGCGAATAATTTCACCCAGTGTGGATTTCTTGCATCGTATTCCGTGTACAGTCGTTCTTCGTGCATTATGTCCTACCTTATGGCACAGGGAGGGGAGGGGCCAGTTGCGATCCCTCTCTTTGTTGGCCCTATCCCTTATTCCTCAGGTCTCCCCATGCCGCCAAAACGTAAGCCGAGCCACCGAAGAGTGTAAGCGCACTTATCACATTCGTTAATTAATAGCAGATTCATGTCCCCATATGTGTTTATTTTCACGTATGTGTTTATGTTGGTCTCACGTTCCAACAGACACGTCCTGGCTGCTCACTGCTATTGTTAGCCTTGGAACAGATAAAGGGGGAGGGGGCACCAAACTGCGGTTGGTTTCGTTTTAATTGTTGTCACCTATTCTCTTATGGCTCGTAGACTGCTTTGTTTGACTCACTTTGTGCAAATTAAACTTTTCCAAATGGTCACAAATCCACGATTATTTAGAAAATTTACCTTTACGCAAAAAATTATGTGTATAGATAACGTTCATTGTTCTTTATCCTTAGGCAACATTATGAGTAAATACATTTAATAATTTTGAACACCAACATTTGTAGAATTTAAGTAAAAAAAAATCCCGGTAATCCCCACTCGCATTTGCACAAACTGTTGCGTAATTGCATTATTGTTCGTTGTAAGCCAGTGCACATGTTCTGGGCATTTCCTTGACAACACAACTAAACCCTGTGCTTTGACGGATCCCCTTTTGTGCGGTTGCGTAGGGCATTTGCTATGCTTTCAGGTGTTGTTATCTACTCCCATTCATTGGTTTCACATTACTCTTCCAAAAAGGAGCATACATAAAGTCTGGACGTTTGTCTGCGCAGAGGAAACGCATGAGACATGAGATGTTAATGAAAGAACAGCTTCAATTTTTGTTGTGCGTGAAACCATCAGGTTGACGTTTTGGTTTTCTTGAGAAATTCTCCAGTGAACTGAATCAATCTGTCAATATAAACAATAAGTCAGTTGTTCCATTCTTCCTGGCTAGAATATACTTATGTCAGCATCGCTCCTTATGTCGCTTTCGTTCCAATCCACTCTGCATCCGCACAACATAGAAACCGGAGATTATATACATATGTAGAATGCTTTCGCTGAAAGGGAAGCGGATCGTCACATGGAATAGTAACGGAATAGTGTAGATGCAAGTTTATATTGAACGTTTTTCTTTTGCATTCATTAGATTTTGCTAGCCTTTTTAACGGATCCTTCACATTGATTTTTTTTGTTTCTCTGAACATTCTAGGTGTCCAAATGTCATCTAATTTTTTATTTAATATTAAATTAATGCATTAATTGAAGGCATATTTCCGATAAACCTACAGAAAAATGCAATGAGTCACGATCAAAAACATTACAGTCAAGCGGAAATTACAATCTTTGCAAGACAAAGAAAGGTTTCTTAGACATCGTCACATGTTATCTGCTATCTTGGGATGTTAAAAAGGAAACTACGGAGTAGTTCAGCGCCAAAATCACGATATTCCAGCTGCTTTTTTGTTTGAATCTAGCGACTCTGACGTCATCAGTTATCATTTTCCCGGCCCCGACGTGACAATATTTTGCGTTTGTTTTATATGCGAGGGATGGTCAGGTATCCATGAAGTAAGTGAAATTGAGCCTCGTCGAGAATTCTGTTTCTAATAAGAATGATCGTTTAGGGTTCAAGCTTCCGATGGAAACTTTTTTGAGAGGATCACAGCTCCAGTTGAGCAAGAGGAACGGATAGATGAAGAACTTTGCACTATTAAGAATTTATCCATACATGGAGACCGAAAAATTATGGAGGTTGAGATTCAATTTATTCATTATTATTTTTTTGTTTACAATTTTAGTCTTTTATTTCAAATATCTCCTCCCTGTTATATTTGCTTACATTCCCTTCCGCCTACTCCTTTACCCCCCTTTATTAGTTTCTGTTTTGCAAGCTTATTAGGCTATGCTACCCAGACAATAGACAAGTTTTCCGATATGCATGTCGAAAATAGAAAATAGGTGTGGTGCAAAAAATTCAGCTCATACTTGAGGGAAAAAAATGGGACTTATTATTTGTACATCTTTTCGGATGCTCGAGGCTCGTTGTTTATGTGCGAAATTGGTCTCTCCTTGGAATAAGAAAGTTCCGCGCGGTTGTAGAAGCACATATAGGAAACAAGGCGCATTTTGGTTTACACTTGCATCTTTGGAACGGATAGCAATACCTTAGAATGTTGATCGTCACCAATTACACATATGCTATAGGAGAACATGTAAATCCATTGTGACATGGAAAACGATGGAACATATTAAACATTTCATTAGAATCTTTGCAGGCTCTCTACACAGAAGCATTGTACACGATTGCACACAAAGTCGGCAAGGAGGAGGGTGAAAGCCAGGTCAGCTTCATCGTCAACTGTCGAAAAGCAGTCGTATAATTGTTTCACTCCTGAACAACTCATTTTTATGTTTGTTTGTTTCTCCAAATAGAGAGCAAGTAGCACAGAGAAAAGAAAAAACGGAATGGAAATGGGGTAAACAGTGACAATTGTTTCGTATACTACCCGAAGATGGATGGAAAATTCCAAATGCCGCTTTTTTGAAGTTGTTCAGTAAAAAAATGCAGTTCCCCTTTTCTTCTTCTCGTTATTGATTGAACGGGTCGCAAGTTCAAAAAATGTTATCCCCAAAGTTTCTTATTTCAGTTAATGAGTATTTCTGGTAAACTTCCTAATAATGTAGCATTGTTTTATCAGGAAAATCTATACAAGTATGTCCGGAGTGCTTTTCAAGGCGATTTGCAGCTGCACAATTCTCTTATGGAAAGAGCCAAGAAAACCAAGGTAATAAAGCAAAAAAATATCTAGCTCTTATTTATTGCATCTTTGAACTATATTTCATTTTGTCCGCTCATCTCATAGTACATTAGAGACTCGAAGAATACAAATATCGAATATTGTCTGTTTGTTCATTTTATATTTGTCACATTACTGGATACTCACCAAAAACTGCCAACAAGTAGAGTAGTCTGTTCCATCTAATTTGTTAAGGATGTATAATCATAAACCAGGAAAGTGAATGACCCAATAAAATCTTTCGATTTATGTTCGTGAGATAAAATGAGCTACTATTCAAGACATCAATATATGTATTTTGTTGGTGCTTACAATGCGAATACTCTTCTTTGCAGCCACCTGTCATCTTGCTTAATGTTCTACTTCTGGAGGCAAAGGATCTTATCGCCAAGGACGTCAACGGTACTTCACACAACACTTTGTGCCGAAGATTCAATCGATTACACCTTTCTCAAAAATATTTTTTTTTTCACTCTTTTAATTGTTTGTCTAATGTTATTCGGCTTTGTTTTGTAATTATATGTGGCTTATGTTCCAGGATTCAGTGATCCATTTGCTATGATGGGAGTTGTTCCGGGGACACGGAATTCCACTGATTCACCGAAACCCCCTGTTGCTTTTGATGAGAGGGGAGCCACTGCACAGGTTATTTTTATGCCATATAATTAGGCAATTTGTTTGAATTTGACCTAAACTGACATTCGTATTCCATCTCCTAGTTGCATGGTTGATGATACCATTTGACATTTACTTCCACTGGGCTCAGAATAACAACACACACGAAAACACTTTCGTCTCACGTTTCCTTTTTGAAGACACAAATTTAATTATTTTCCTTTCTGAAAACCTACTCTCATGTGGAAAATATACAAAGAGAGAGAAAGGATGGGGGGGATCGATAACTGTCTTTCTCCCATTTCAGTTATAATGAATACACTCAGAAGCTGTTGAGACTCTGCAACTAGGGGTGCATCACACAAACACACACACAAACAAACACAAGCACACACACACACGCACGCAAGCACACGCACACACACATAAACACACACAGAAACGCACACATAAACACACACAGAAACGCACACATAAACACACACAGAAACGCACACACAAACACACAGAAAGACACACACACAGAAAGACACAGAAACAAGCACACCCACACACACCCAAACACACACACACAAACACACACACACACAAACACACACACACACAAACATGCACACAAACACACGTAAACATACACGCAAATGCAAACGCAAACGCAAACGCAAACGCAAACGCAAACACACACACACACACACACACACACACGCACACACACACACACACACACACACACACACACACACACACACACACACACGAAAAGGAATGGATATCGAATTGAAATTTTTGTTCTGAAAACATGTTCTTTCTTGGTCAAAAAAACATGTTCTTTCTTGATGAACTTTTACGTTAACATAACACGGGAGCAAATCAGTGAAGTATATGAGTTCTGCGAAAATGTTGAGTTGCTAATATTACATGAAATCCCTTGTGAAATTAATTTACCAACATTAGTTTGTCTCACTATGCTATTCCTAGAACTCTCATGCTTTCAATTTCAGTCAAAGCAGAAAGACGGTGTTCTTCAACGTTTCGGAGGTTCTTTCAGAAGAAAAGTTAGGAAGGAAAAGAATGATGATGAGTCCGGCATCCCGGCGAAATTGATCAAGGCGTCTTCGGTTCAGGTAAAGACCCCCTGTTAAGGACGCAGTCACTACGATTTCAACATTTTTATTGGATTGTTATTAAATATAGAAAGATATATATAGAACAATATGCAGCCAGTAAAAAGCCACAGAAAAGCGAACTCAGGGAGAGAAATCAATGAGGGTGGGTTTTGGTAAATCGTAAATTACCGTCGCTGGGCAATTGCGAGGAGTACACGGAACAGTGTTACACCTGGCAAGTGGTTTATCACTGCGGGGATTTCTTATCAACCGCTATACGGGCAATTGCACATTACTGTAGATTAGTAAAACTCATACCCAGTGATTTCTCGCCTGAGTTCGTTTTGCTGTAGGTTGGTGCTGGTACCGTATTTTTCTTTATAGCTTAGTATATTTTATGAAAAGCAAATAAAAACGGCGACTTTGTAGCGACTGCGACAATGCGACTTGTAGTAACAATCTCCATCTGATGACTAGAAATGTTCGCAGACATTGTTTTGTCCATAGAACTTCACTTATCGTTAAGCGAAATCCAGCCTATGTCTGTAAATTTGCAATGCTTTGTTTTGCACCATTTATTTTATGTTAGGAATGCATTTTCTCATTTATTTTTATTTATGTGCTCTTGACACCTTGACAAAACTTGTGCGATAAATTTTTGTATTTTCGTGATAAATGTTATGTTATGTTAACAATACGAAAAGCTGGTGAATGGATTGTATAATTTTTTTAATACAAATATTTCTCTATTATTGATTCCCAATTCAGAAAAGGACGTTGAATCCTAAGTGGAACGAAAAATTTCAATTTGCGATCGAAGATGTCAATGCGGATCGATTTCATATGGACATTTGGTTCGCGGCAATTTAATCAATTTACGTAAAGTAACAGTCGGTCGACAACGAAATTCACTGAAAAGTGATTTGAGTAGCTATCCAAGTGTTTATCACTACTGATTATGATGAACGTGGATAAGATATAAAATGCATAGGAGATATCACAATCAGGTCGAGAAAAATGCAGCACGCAAAGCTATTGGCTTATTGTTAATCCATTAGGTTTCTTTAGGGATCACGATGATGAAGAACAATCAGTTTTGGACGCCGTCTCTACACTCAATCAAATAAGTGGAGGATTAAAAGTAAGAATTGGGAGAAGTTGGAAAATTTAACGTGGCATTAAGCATAGTTTCGCTGAACATGACATTTCGGAGTCTCGGTCTCTGTTCATCAAATTGAGACTATCTTTCCGTACATTCATTTTTCTACAATTTCTTGAATTTTGCAATCCGCCAAAAAAAAACAATTTGGCAGGCATCAACTTATTAATATTACTTCAGGGCCTCGGTCGGTACTTCAAGGAGGTGGCTCAGAGTGCACGAGCGCATTCCGATGACAGTACAGATGACTTTCTTGGATGTATCAATGTATATCTCAAGGTGAGAACTGTTTCCGGAATGCCGTTATGAATAGAACTAAACATTACAACCCTGCCTTATTATGCATCTTATTGTGCAAACCTTAAGTAATGTGCATGTATGTTGCTTTGCGCAGTATCCGTTCCTAAACTAGATGACAGCGTCGTAGAATGAAACCGCACGCAATGGCACTCGTATGTGGTCAGAGGTACAATTGTCTCGAGGGCTCGGCTACTCGAGGGCCAAACGGAGTTATGCGAATATAAAAATGATAAGCAAAAACATAGTTTAGGATATTCCATCTGAGGGTATGGAGAAATGGTTTGTTTTGGAACCACGAAGTGAACGTTCTAAAGTTTATGGACAAGTTAAGTTAAAGGTATGTCTAATCTTTTACAAAAAAAAGTGTGCCATCAGCAAATCCAAACATATCAAGACCAAAAAAAAACAGTACATTACACAAAAAATGTGATTTGCCATGGAATTGAAGGGCATGTGAATAAAACTCGATTTCTTTCTAAAAGAATAACAGAGATTGTGAACTAGAAAATTGACTCGACACATAACATACACACTTGACAAAAAACACTGGACACTTGACACTTGACAAAATTGTTCGTAGGATTTTATCCGGAGGAAATTGCAATTAGATGTTTTTTTTCTGGAGTATATGATGTATATTTGAAGAAAAGAATTCGCACTTGTGCTTGTTTCTAGATGTGGTTGAGTACGAAGGAAGATCGGATCGGAGATGAAGAAGACCTCCTTGATGTCAAAGAGCATATCGAGTTATTAAGACAATTTGCCCTTCACGAAATCCGTCAGAGTGGAGTTAGCATTAGTTCGACAAATAGTTTGTTTGTATCATGATATGGGTTATTACAAAAAATTTTTTTTTTAAATAAGCAATCATAATAGAAAACAACGACAATTTTTATGAGTAAAAAATTCATCAAGAAGCCTAATGAGAATTCTCTTCAATCATTTAATCGGTTAAAATTCTCTTCAATAACCTATCAATTATATCGGCACGGTTACTTTTATGAAAAAAAACCATTGTTTAGTATCCAGTACGAATGTGGGATGGTCACTTCCCAGATAAACCGACGGCCATTCTCAAACAACATGCCATACAAGGGGATCTGACAGAGGTTCAGACGACTATGTGGTGAGTGTCCTCAATAAGCATAAGGTTCGTGTGTGAAAACAGGCATTGAATCTCACACCTTCACATTAATGGACCAGAGTTGATTTTCGTTGTTGGTTCTTCACGATGTGAAATTCTTGTCCCTAAGAGCGCTTTCGAGTTGCCCTTTCCGAAAGGGAAAGAGGAAGATGTCCCGTTCGGGTTGACCGTCTCGAAAATGTTCTTACCATTAGCTTTAAGGAAAGGCAGAATCAATATGGCAGAATAATAAGCATGATGTTTCTTTCGTTGTGGGATATCTTCTTTTGTACAATTTGCAAACTTTGTGCATTTATTTTCTGCAAGTGGCTGCAATTTTAAGCGCTCATTGAATATTTTGGACCCTGGCACTCCTGGAACCTGATGCGAATTAAAACTGATCCTTGCAAAATACTAATTTGTTTATTGATATTTTTCAGCAAATGGCTGGCGTTTCACTCGTTAATTCCGATCGATATATCATTCACACTACTGTATCAAACCCTTGAATCGCTTCTTGACAAGTGGAGACCGATGATTCTCGAAAAAGTACGTGAAAACAGAAAATACATGGCCTAAAGTCTCCGGAATTCTTTCAATTGGCCCAGCTTCTCGATCAATGTTTAACCATCAATATAAATACAATAATGGCGCAAACGGATGCCGATAATGGATCGCAGTATAACCCTTTTAGTGTTTTTATCTATAATTAGCTCGATTACGACCGTTTGGTGTTACACTCACATTTTCTACCATTTTGTTATCCACAATAAGTGTACGTGAAAGTGTATAAAAGAAATATAAAAAGAAATAAAAAGACAACTAATTCAGATGACCCATCATTTAAAGGCACAGGCCCACGTAAAAAAAGAAATGTGCCGCAGTTGAGCTTGAAAATGCGTTTCTTAGCCTTAAAATACAGTGTGTTGCGTAGTAAAATTCTTCTTGATACTGATCTACTCAATGTTAACATATTTGTTTTGGTTTTTAAGCCGGTGCACGTCCAGAAACTTTGGCTATTTTTGGTTGTTGAGTATGGTAACTACCTGTGGTTCTTTTTTCGCGAATATCTTCCCCGTTAAAGCGAATTAGCGGTCGCTCTAAACAAAAAAAAAATAAAAAAGAGGAAGAGTAAACAACCGTGCGTTGACCGCGGTTTCAAACCGTGCGTTTTTGGACTTTTTTTTGGACTTTTTGGGCAAATTCAAAATATTTTGTCAACATTTCGTCATTTGCATGCTGCGGAGTGTGTGATCACTTGAAAAGGCCATCTCTCGATTAGCTAGTATTAAAATCGGCAAATCGAGGAATGCGAATTTTCCCATACAAAATATTCGGAAATCGCCACAATCGGTTTTTCCCTTACAAAAACGTAACTAAAAAAAAATGGTTGTTTGATAACATTTTTATGCAAGATGCGCTTATTTGTTTGTGTTTTTATGTTTATTTTCGTTCATAACTATTTTCGGTGAAAAAACCCCAAACCGGTTGGTATTTCGCTTTAAACGGTCTTCAGAGCTGCATTTGGGTAATCTGGGAGATTTATCACAGAAAAATAAGGGAAAACTTTTTTTTGCGTGGGCCTGTGCCGTTAACTATTGGTTCGCTGAGGAATTTTAGGTAGATCATTAAATGTTTTAGGAAGAGGAAAACATACTTCTTGATTCATTGCACAATTTTGATTCGCTGTGCAAGAAAATGATGGTTGAACACAGGGAACGATTCGCACCAACCAAGAGAAACAGCGGAGAAGAATACAGCTCATTAATAAAGTGAGGACACTCCCCATTTCCAACTTGAACCTTTTCCCAACTTTACCTTTAACATATTACATTTGAAAGTCTTGAGGACGCGTACGTAGTATATAAAAAATTGCGGTTTATTCTTATCGATACATATAAAATTGTTAATTCAGATGTATGAAAACAATGCGTG
>JAANDG010000747.1:0-62846 GCA_036852015.1 Pelodera strongyloides | reverse complement strand
TTAGTTTCAGCAACTAGCCTGCAGCCTGCATAACCTTCGTTTAATTTGAGCGCAGCAACATATTCAAGGCATTAGTTTACAGTGACGGATCAACATTTACTGGTTGTAAGTAGTGTGGCGCACATAATTTAGTTTATTCTGTAGAGCAACGATATCTTCTCGCATAAAATGCTGCGGCGCACATCTTTCAGTTTCACGATTCAAAGTAAAATTGAGTTTGATGCGCAACAACATTTCTGCCAGTAAATACCGCGGCTCACATTGTTTAGTTTCAGCAACTAGCCTGCATAACTTTCGTTTAATTTGAGCGCAGCATCATATTCAAGGCATTAGTTTACAGTGACTAACCAACATTTACTGGTTGTAAGTAGTGTGGCGCACATATTTTCGTTTATTCTGAGGAGCACCGACATTTCCTCGCATAAAATGCTGCGGCGCACATCTTTTAGTTTCACGATTCAAAGTAAAATTGGGTTTGATGCGCAACAACATTTCTGCCAGAAAATACCGTGGCTCACATTGTTTAGTTTCAGCAACTAGCCTGCATAACATTTGTTCAATTTGAGCGCAGCATCATATTCAAGGCATTAGTTTACAGTGACGGATCAACATTTACTGGTTGTAAGTAGTGTGGCGCACATATTTTCATTTATTCTGAGGAGCACCGACATTTCCTCGTATAAAACGCTGCGGCGCACATCTTTCAGTTTCGTGATTCAAAGTAAAATTGAGTTTGATGCGCAACAACATTTCTGCCAGTAAATACCGTGGCTCACATTGTTTAGTTTCAGCAACTAGCCTGCATAACATTTGTTCAATTTGAGCGCAGCATCATATTCAAGGCATTAGTTTACAGTGACGGATCAACATTTACTGGTTGTAAGTAGTGTGGCGCACATATTTTCGTTTATTCTGAGGAGCACCGACATTTCCTCGCATAAAATGCTGCGGCGCACATCTTTCAGTTTCGTGATTCAAAGTAAAATGAGTTTGATGCGCCAACATTTCTGCCATAAAATACCGTGGTCACATTGTTTAGTTTCAGCAACTCCTGCAGCTGCATGACTTCGTTTATTAGAGCGCGCAACATATTCACAGCATTAGTTTACAGTGAAGGACCAAATTACTGGTAGGAAGTAGTGTGGGCACAGATTTCGTTTATTCTGACGCAACGATATCTTGTCGATAAAATGCTGCGGCGCATCTTTTAGTTTCATGATTCAAAGTAAAATGAGTTTGATGCGCAACACCATTTCTGCCAGTAAATACCGTGGCTCACATGTTTAGTTCAGCAACTAGCCTGCATAACTTTGTTATTTGAGCGCAGAAAAGATTCAAGGCATTATTTTCAGTGATAACCAACTTTCTGGTTGTAAGTAGGTGCGCACATATTTTCGTATTCTGAGGAGCACGACAGTTCCTCGCATAAAATGCTGCGTCGCACATTTTTCAGTTTCATGATTCACAGTAAAATTGAGTTGATGGGCACCAACATTTATGCAGAAAAACCGTGTCACTTGTTTCGTTCAGCAACTAGCCTCAGCCTGCATGACCTCGTGTATTTGAGCGCAGCACAATTCAAGACATAGTTTACAGTGAGGACCAACATTGCGGGTTGTAAGTAGTGTGGCGCACATAATTAAGTCTATTCTGAGAGCAACGAATCTTATCGCATAAAATGCTGCGGCGACATTTTAGTCAGATTCAAAGTAAAACTGAGTTTGATGGCAACAACATTTCTGGAGAAATTACCGTGGCTCATATTATTTAGTTTCAGCAACTAGCCTGCATGACCTTCGTTTAGTTTGAGCGAAGCACATATTCAAGGCATCAGTTTACAGTGACGGACCAACATCTACTGGTTGAAGAGTGGAGACATATTTAAGTTACTTCACCGAACATTCCTCGCATAAAATGCTGCGGCGCACATCTTTCAGTTTCGTGATTCAAAGTAAAATTGAGTTTGATGCGCAGCAACATTTCTGCCAGTAAATACCGTGGCTCACATTGTTTAGTTTCAGCAAATAGCCTGCAGCCTGCATGACCTTCGTTTAGTTTGAGCGCAGCAACATATTCAAGGCATTAGTTTACAGTGACGGACCAACATTTACTGGTTGTAAGTAGTGTGGCGCACATAATTTAGTTTATTCTGTAGAGCAACGATATCTTCTCGCATAAAATGCTGCGGCGCACATCTTTTAGTTTCATGATTCAAAGTAAAATTGAGTTGATGGGCAACAACATTTCTGCCAGAAAATACCGTGGCTCACATTGTTTAGTTTCAGCAACTAGCCTGCAGCCTGCATGACCTTCGTTTAGTTTGAGCGCAGCAACATATTCAAGGCATTAGTTTACAGTGACGGACCAACATTTACTGGTTGTAAGTAGTGTGGCGCACATAATTTAGTTTATTCTGTAGAGCAACGATATCTTCTCGCATAAAATGCTGCGGCGCACATCTTTTAGTTTCATGATTCAAAGTAAAATTTAGTTTGATGCGCAACAACATTTCTGAAAGAAAATACCGTGGCTTTCAGCAAATAGCCTGCAGCCTGCATAACCTTCGTTTAATTTGAGCGCAGCAACATACTCAAGGCATTAGTTTACAGTGACGAACCAACATTTACTGGTAGGAAGTAGTGTGGCGCACATAATTTAGTTTATTCTGACGAGCAACGACATTTTCTCGCATAAAATGCTGCAGCGCACATCTTTCAGTTTCATGATTCAAAGTAAAATTGAGTTTGATGCGCAACAACATTTCTGCCAGAAAATACCGTGCAGCCTGCATGACCTTCGTTAAATTTGAGCGCAGCAACATATTCAAAGCATTAGTTTACAGTGACGGGCCAACATTTACTGGTAGGAAGTAGTGTGGCGCACATAATTTAGTTTATTCTGACGAGCAACGACATTTTCTCGCATAGAATGTTGCGTGCGGCGCACATCTTTCAGTTTCATGATTCAAAGTAAAATTGAGTTTGATGCGCAGCAACAATTCTGCCAGAAAATACCGTGCAGCCTGCATGACCTTCGTTTAATTTGAGCGCAGCAACATATTCAAGGCATTAGTTTACAGTGACGGGCCAACATTTACTGGTAGGAAGTAGTGTGGCGCACATAATTTAGTTTATTCTGACGAGCAACGACATTTTCTCGCATAGAATGCTGCGGCGCACATCTTTCAGTTTCATGATTCAAAGTAAAATTGAGTTTGATGCGCAGCAACAATTCTGCCAGAAAATACCGTGCAGCCTGCATGACCTTCGTTTAATTTGAGCGCAGCAACATATTCAAGACATTAGTTTACAGTGACGGGCCAACATTTTACTGGTAGGAAGTAGTGTGGCGCACATAATTTAGTTTATTCTGACGAGCAACGACATTTCTCGCTTAAAATGCTGCGGCGCACATCTTTCAGTTTCATGATTCAAAGTAAAATTGAGTCTGATGCGCAGCAACATTTCTGCCAGAAAATACCGTGCAGCCTGCATGACCTTCGTTTAATTTGAGCGCAGCAACATATTCAAGACATTAGTTTACAGTGACGGGCCAACATTTACTGGTAGGAAGTAGTGTGGCGCACATAATTTAGTTTATTCTGACGAGCAACGACATTTCTCGCTTAAAATGCTGCGGCGCACATCTTTCAGTTTCATGATTCAAAGTAAAATTGAGTTTGATGCGCAGCAACAATTCTGCCAGAAAATACCGTGCAGCCTGCATGACCTTCGTTTAATTTGAGCGCAGCAACATATTCAAGGCATTAGTTTACAGTGACGGTCCAACCGTTACTGGTAGGAAGTAGTGTGGCGCACATGATTT
This sequence comes from Pelodera strongyloides, assembly GCA_036852015.1. Lineage (NCBI taxonomy): Eukaryota > Metazoa > Nematoda > Chromadorea > Rhabditida > Rhabditidae > Pelodera > Pelodera strongyloides. The sequence goes on along the minus strand of JAANDG010000747.1, from coordinate 59,021 downwards.
CGTTTATTCTGACGAGCAACGACATTTTCTCGCATAGAATGCTGCGGAGCACATCTTTCAGTTTCATGATTCAAAGTAAAATTGAGTTTGATGCGCAGAAACATTTCTGCCAGAAAATACCGTGCAGCCTGCATGACCTTCGTTTAATTTGAGCGCAGCAACATATTCAAAGCATTAGTTTACAGTGACGGGCCAACATTTACTGGTAGGAAGTAGTGTGGCGCACATAATTTAGTTTATTCTGACGAGCAACGACATTTTCTCGCATAGAATGCTGCGGCGCACATCTTTCAGTTTCATGATTCAAAGTAAAATTGAGTTTGATGCGCAGAAACATTTCTGCCAGAAAATACCGTGCAGCCTGCATGACCTTCGTTTAATTTGAGCGCAGCAACATATTCAAGGCATTAGTTTACAGTGACGGGCCAACATTTACTGGTAGGAAGTAGTGTGGCGCACATAATTTAGTTTATTCTGACGAGCAACGACATTTTCTCGCATAGAATGCTGCGGCGCACATCTTTCAGTTTCATGATTCAAAGTAAAATTGAGTTTGATGCGCAGCAACAATTCTGCCAGAAAATACCGTGCAGCCTGCATGACCTTCGTTTAATTTGAGCGCAGCAACATATTCAAGGCATTAGTTTACAGTGACGGGCCAACATTTACTGGTAGGAAGTAGTGTGGCGCACATAATTTAGTTTATTCTGACGAGCAACGACATTTTCTCGCATAAAATGCTGCGGCGCACATCTTTCAGTTTCATGATTCAAAGTAAAATTGAGTTTGATGTGCAGCAACAATTCTGCCAGAAAATACCGTGCAGCCTGCATGACCTTCGTTTAATTTGAGCGCAGCAACATATTCAAGGCATTAGTTTACAGTGACGGGCCAATATTTACTGGTAGGAAGTAGTGTGGCGCACATAATTTAGTTTATTCTGACGAGCAACGACATTTCTCGCTTAAAATGCTGCGGCGCACATCTTTCAGTTTCATGATTCAAAGTAAAATTGAGTTTGATGCGCAACAACATTTCTGCCAGAAAATACCGTGGCACACATTGTTTAGTTTCAGCAACTAGCCTGCATGACCTTCGTTTAATTTGAGCGCAGCAACATATTCAAGGCATTAGTTTACAGTGACGGACCAACATTTACTGGTAGGAAGTAGTGTGGCGCACATGATTTCGTTTATTCTGACGAGCAACGACATTTTCTCGCATAGAATGCTGCGGAGCACATCTTTCAGTTTCATGATTCAAAGTAAAATTGAGTTTGATGCGCAGAAACATTTCTGCCAGAAAATACCGTGCAGCCTGCATGACCTTCGTTTAATTTGAGCGCAGCAACATATTCAAAGCATTCGTTTACAGTGACGGGCCAACATTTACTGGTAGGAAGTAGTGTGGCGCACATAATTTAGTTTATTCTGACGAGCAACGACATTTTCTCGCATAGAATGCTGCGGCGCACATCTTTCAGTTTCATGATTCAAAGTAAAATTGAGTTTGATGCGCAGCAACATTTCTGCCAGAAAATACCGTGCAGCCTGCATGACCTTCGTTTAATTTGAGCGCAGCAACATATTTAAGGCATTAGTTTACAGTGACGGGCCAACATTTACTGGTAGGAAGTAGTGTGGCGCACATAATTTAGTTTATTCTGACGAGAAACGACATTTTCTCGCATAGAATGCTACGGCGCACATCTTTCAGTTTCATGATTCAAAGTAAAATTGAGTTTGATGCGCAGCAACAATTCTGCCAGAAAATACCGTGCAGCCTGCATGACCTTCGTTTAATTTGAGCGCAGCAACATATTCAAGGCATTAGTTTACAGTGACGGGCCAACATTTACTGGTAGGAAGTAGTGTGGCGCACATAATTTAGTTTATTCTGACGAGCAACGACATTTTCTCGCATAAAATGCTGCGGCGCACATCTTTCAGTTTCATGATTCAAAGTAAAATTGAGTTTGATGCGCAACAACAATTCTGCCAGAAAATACCGTGCAGCCTGCATGACCTTCGTTTAATTTGAGCGCAGCAACATATTCAAGGCATTAGTTTACAGTGACGGTCCAACAGTTACTGGTAGGAAGTAGTGTGGCGCACATAATTTAGTTTATTCTGACGAGGAGCAACGACATTTTCTCGCATAAAATGCTGCGGCGCATATCTTTCAGTTTCATGATTCAAAGTAAAATTGAGTTTGATGCGCAACAACATTTCTGCCAGAAAATACCGTGGCTCACATTGTTTAGTTTCAGCAACTAGCCTGCAGCCTGCATGATATTCGTTTAATTTGAGCGCAGCAACATATTCAAGGCATTAGTTTACAGTGACGCGACCAACATTTACTGGTTGGAAGTAGTGTTGCGCACATAATTTAGTTTATTCTGACGAGCAACGACATTTTCTCGCATAAAATGCTGCGGCGCACATCTTTCAGTTTCATGATTCAAAGTAAAATTGAGTTTGATGCGCAACAACATTTCTGCCAGAAAATACCGTGGCTCACATGGTTTAGTTTCAGCAACTAGCCTGCAGCCTGCATAACCTTCGTTTAATTTGAGCGCAGCAACATATTCAAGGCATTAGTTTACAGTGACGCGACCAACATTTACTGGTTGGAAGTAGTGTTGCGCACATAATTTAGTTTATTCTGACGAGCAACGACATTTTCTCGCATAAAATGCTGCGGCGCATATCTTTCAGTTTCATGATTCAAAGTAAAATTGAGTTTGATGCGTAACAACATTTCTGCCAGAAAATACCGTGGCTCACATTGTTTAGTTTCAGCAACTAGCCTGCAGCCTGCATGATATTCGTTTAATTTGAGCGCAGCAACATATTCAAAGCATTAGTTTACAGTGACGGGCCAACATTTACTGGTTGGAAGTAGTGTTGCGCACATAATTTAGTTTATTCTGACGAGCAACGACATTTTCTCGCATAAAATGCTGCGGCGCACATCTTTCAGTTTCATGATTCAAAGTAAAATTGAGTTTGATGCGCAACAACATTTCTGCCAGAAAATACCGTGGCTCACATTGTTTAGTTTCAGCAACTAGCCTGCAGCCTGCATAACCTTCGTTTAATTTGAGCGCAGCAACATATTCAAGGCATTAGTTTACAGTGACGCGACCAACATTTACTGGTTGGAAGTAGTGTTGCGCACATAATTTAGTTTATTCTGACGAGCAACGACATTTTCTCGCATAAAATGCTGCGGCGCACATCTTTCAGTTTCATGATTCAAATACAAATTAAGCTTGATGAGCAACAACATTTCTGCCAGAAAATACCGTGCAGCCTGCATGACCTTCGTTTAATTTGAGCGCAGCAACATATTCAAGGCATTAGTTTACAGTGACGGTCCAACATTTACTGGTAGGAAGTAGTGTGGCGCACATAATTTAGTTTATTCTGACGAGCAACGACATTTTCTCGCATAAAATGCTGCGGTGCACATCTTTCAGTTTCATGATTCAAAGTAAAATTGAGTTTGATGCGCAACAACATTTCTGCCAGAAAATACCGTGGCTCACATTGTTTAGTTTCAGCAACTAGCCTGCATGACCTTCGTTTAATTTGAGCGCAGCAACATATTCAAGGCATTAGTTTACAGTGACGGTCCAACATTTACTGGTAGGAAGTAGTGTGGCGCACATGATTTCGTTTATTCTGACGAGCAACGACATTTTCTCGCAAAGAATGCTGCGGAGCACATCTTTTAGTTTCATGATTCAAAGTAAAATTGAGTTTGATGCGTAACAACATTTCGGCCAGAAAATACCGTGGTTCACATTGTTTAGTTTCAGCAACTAGCCTGCAGCCTGCATGATATTCGTTTAATTTGAGCGCAGCAACATATTCAAAGCATTAGTTTACAGTGACGGGCCAACATTTACTGGTTGGAAGTAGTGTTGCGCACATAATTTAGTTTATTCTGACGAGCAACGACATTTTCTCGCATAGAATGCTGCGGCGCACATCTTTCAGTTTCATGATTCAAAGTAAAATTGAGTTTGATGCGTAACAACATTTCGGCCAGAAAATACCGTGGTTCACATTGTTTAGTTTCAGCAACTAGCCTGCAGCCTGCATGATATTCGTTTAATTTGAGCGCAGCAACATATGTTGGATTATATTCCTCGCAACACATTTTTACTTAATTACGCAACGTATTTTTACTTACATTTTTACTTACTTTTTATTTTCACTCGGCGCCTACTGCTCAGGATCTCTGCGGAACATGGCATAAGCAAACATTGAAACTGTATTTTCGCCCTTGAATAAAGGTGCACGCTCTTGAAGCGTAAAAAGAATTTTTATCCCACTATGAGATTTAGTAGCGCAATTTTGGACTTCATTTGGTATTTGGTATTAGTACCATTTTTTATATCTATAGACTAATTTATTATTGCATTTTGTATTAAACTTTCATTTGAAGCGCATTTTCCTTAAGTATATTTATTTCGAACACGACCCTGTAGAACATGTCTCTAAATTGCGTTTTCAATATTGTTATATAATAATTGTACATCTAATTCCATAACGGCACACGTATATTGGTACCAACCTGGTCCAGTCCGGTAAGGGGTCCTGGTCCACGATCGTCACTGTGTCCCTGTTTCCTTTGGTCCTACGGTTCGGTATCCGTCCTCCTTAGGCTCCTTTCCTTAGGCCCCAGCGGATATTTGACACACATACACATACACAGAAATAAACGGACAAATTCGCTGATTCTTATTAGCGACAACATACAAAAACCGCAAAAGGCAACAACTTACATTAGCATTTCTATTCGTGCCATCAACTTTCAGTAAAAGATCTTCACAATGAGGATAACATTTCAAAGCAACAAGCAACACAGTAAAACAAAATTAAGTTATCGTTGAAGAGAAACACCTCCCGGTTCACCTGAAATAAATTATTTCTTGATCCAGTAAGAACCTCCCTCTGTTAGAGCTATATGTATGCTTTTTCTGGACAAATAGTTATGCATTTCCCGCGGCTGTTTCGAATTTTATGTGTGTGCGAAACATACATACCCATTTGCACGTGGGATTTATGCTCTAAACAACGGAAAACTCCGCATCCTCACCGCGCCAAAAAAAAACAGAGTCCGAGTGCCAGACCCAGCACTGAGAGCCGATGCGTTGCGCGCCGCACCATTTCGGGAAACAAAATGCGCGCCGCAAAGGAATGGGAAACAAAATGCTCGCGGAATAGAAATGGCGCGCAAAGTGTTTCCCGAAAAGGTGCGCAACTTGCGCCCCGCAAAATTTCCGCACCTTTTTGGCAACGTTTTTGAAAGCCCTCGGAGGATCTGCCGTAAGTGCAGTTGTTGTACTAATATTTTTCCGCAAGCACTGGTCTCACATGTGTTGTGTGGCCGAGTGGTCTAAGGCGCTGTTTAGATAAAGTATCTATAGGTTCGAATCCAACACGTTGCTTTCTTTTGCGGTTGCTACTTTTCCCGCACCGTTTCCGCACCATTTCGGCAACGTTTTGGGGGTGTTTCCCGCAACAGTTTGGGGGTGGGGCGCACCAAAACGGCAACCGGAGTCGTTGAAAAAAACTTTTGCGGCGCGCATCAAATTCAATCAAACGCGCATCAAACGCAACAGTTTGGGGGGGGGGGGGCGCACCAAAACGGCAACCGGAGTCGTTGATAAAACTTTTGCGGCGAGCATCAAATTCTTTTGCGGGAAACACCCACAAACTGTTGCCGCGCGCAACTCTTGAGTTTCGTTGAGAGCAGCCCCCTAGGAAGGGTGCGCGGGGTACATCACTATGCGAAAGGAGTACAATGTAAAAATGGCAGACGGCATATTTGCGGCGCAACCAACGACGCACCTTAGCGCTGCACCGTCTCGCTGTCGCAGACGACGGACGGGGATGGCGCGGTGATTCCATCAATTAATGTGTATTTCTTATAGTATGCGAAAAACGGCCAGTACTCATTGAAACTCACATTTAGTTCCATTGTGCAGGAGGCCTCGCTTTGATCGGATTCACATTCCCGGTTTGCGCGTTCTGAATCTCAGAAGTGATCAGTGTTCATCATGCGTCGACGATTGAATCGATCCGAAGGATCTACTGAACATTTTGTCAATACAAGATGGGGAAAGTGGAGTTACGAATACAAATGCTGTCCGGCCTTTTTAATTCCATTTTTTTCACGTCTATTTTTTTCGGTAATGGCATCACAGCTTTAGTGTCTCTGCATTAGTTTCTACGCAGTGCACCGCACTCACACATTGTGACCCTCGTTGCAATGCTATCGTCACCGACGATACTTTCGAAAATTTCCAAAGGTACAGTGACGAAAGACGGCGTGCAAGCCGCGTGAGCACGGCGTGCAAGTTCATGTGACAACGTGGTGACGAGCAAAAATGCACGCGGAATGGAACTGGCGTCAGGCGCGCAACTTGCCCACCGATAGCACTCCGCTTGCATGCGAAAAGCCCCCGAGGCGTGCAAGCGGCAACCTAATGTCACGCAAGCGGAACTTTACGTCTTTACGGCGTGCACGTTGAAACATTGCGGCGGGCAACTTGCACGCCAGTACCCAACGGGGTGCCACTCTTTTCGACGCCGCGTGCATGCCGCAAAATGGTCAAGTTGTGGGTACGGGGACTGTGCTAAAATGGGAAAATTGATACACACTCCGACAAAAGGGTGCACGGCGACTTCGCTCTTTCTTCATACGGGTTTAGCAAATTGTAAATGCACCAACATAGATGCGCCCACCTTTCGCGCAACTCGCGCTTGTTTCGCCAGACTCTTTCCAGGTTATTGCGGCACACTGTGACTTTTTTCAACAACCTGCCGCATCTAAGATCAACAATTGCGCCGGGGTTTTCGCCGCACACCACCCGAGTTTCTTTGTACCAGCTGCCGAGTAAAAAAAACTAACCAAAAACTAACTCTTAGAATTCGTCTCATTATTCCGTTTTCATATCATTTTGCTGAAACACATCGTATTATCGCTGAAAGTCAGTCATCAGTTCGTTGAACTGTATTCGATACAATGTTCCTTCATTGCAGCAGAGATCTGTAATAATTTTCATAATTTACAGTAGTTTTCCATACACGTAAGGCATCGGGCAGATTAGGAAGAGTTTTTTAAATGGCAAAAATTGCTTTGATCGGATTCACATTCCCGGTCTGCACGTTCTGGCATCTCAGAAGTGATCAGTGTTCGTCTGGTGCCGACCATCGAATCGATCCGAAGTACTACTGAACATTTTGTCAATAGAAGATGGGGAAAGTGGAGTTACGAATACAAATGCTGTCCGGCCTTTTTAATTCCATATTTTTTTAGTGTTTTCACGCCTATTTTTTTTGGTAATGGCTTCACAGCTTTAGTGTCTCTGCATTAGTTTATACGCAGTGTACATTACTCACACATTACATGTTTATGGCGCTCGCTGCACTGCTATCAGCACCGACGAAACCTTTGAAGATTTCAAAAGGTACATTGACGAAAAATGGCGTGCAAGACAGTACCCAACGTTGCGGCGTGCAACTTGCACACCAGTACCCAACAGGGTGCCACTTTTTTCCAAGCCACGTGAGCGCCGCAAAATTTTCACGTTGTGGGCGCGGAGACAGTGCTAAAATGCAAAAATTGATACACATCCCGACAAAAGGGTGCGCGGCGACCACGCTTTTTCTTCTTACGGTTTTAGCACAAGGGTGCAAATTGTAAATGCACTCATGATCGTCTTGTTTTATTTGTTTGAAAGGTAAATGTGCAAATTGAGCAAGCGCGAATTTTAGCCCACGTTTTAAGGCTTGACCTGCTTTACAATTTCAAATGTGCAATATATAATACCTCACAATCGGCTCGGACTTTAGCGTGCAGGCTGAAGCTTTGAGCGGTAGTCACACGGGTACTGGTCAAACACGACGAGATGTCGATCGGCAGCCGATGGCCAACTCCAGAGCATCAGAGCTGCCAAATGTTGTTGATATGAGGGTGGATCTGCAAGACATCCCTAAAGTATTATTATTATTTACTAAACATATTATAGACAACTTCTGGTGAGAGAAAACGCGACACTTGTATGGTGCGCGACGCACAACATAGATGCGCCCATCTCTCGCCGCGCAACTCGCGCTTGCTTCTTCAGACTCTTTCCAGGCTATTGCGGTACATCGCGACTTTTTTCAACCACCTGGTGTATTAAAGGGATGGGCTCACTACAAAATCACCTTGTTTTTATGCTTTAGTTTGATTGTACAAAGGTAAACTTAAACAAAGAGCATAAAAAAAGTTTCTTGAATTACTCCCTAGGGAAGATATTAGGTAAAAAGGGTGAGTATTGATCTATCTTCCGATAACGTGAGTAAACAAGATAAACTAGGGAAGCTAAGAGATATAGCTGAAACACACTGTTTTGAGCAAAATAAACTGTAGTTTTCATCGTTTATTTTACTTAAAACAATGAAAAACAGTGTGTTTCAGCCATATCTCTTAGCTTCCCTAGTTTATCTTGTTTACTCATGTTATCGGGAGATCGATCAATACTCACCCTTTTTACCTAATATCTTCCCTAGGGAGTAATTCAAGAAACTTTTTTTATGCTCTTTGTTTAATTTTACCTTTGTACAATCAAACTAAAGCATAAAAAACAAGGTGATTTTGTAGTGAGCCCATCCCTTTAAGATCAACGTTTTCGCTGGGTTTTCGCCACACACCACCCGAGTTTCCTTATACCATCTCCCTAGTTAAAAAAAACTTGCCTTAATCTTAGAATTCGTATTCCGCTTTCCTATCATTGTACACCACACATCGTATTATCGCTGTAAGTCAGTGATCAGTTAACCACGTTGAACTGTACTCGATGCATTGTTCCTTCATTTCAGAGGAGATCTGCAATAATTTTCATAATTTACAGTAATTTCCCATACTCATCAGACATGGGGCTAGCTCATAGGAAGACTTTTCTAAATGACAAGAATTGCCAAACGCCAGGCATACGTAAAATGCCACACGCGCATGCTACGTCAGCTACGACAGTCGTAATCCTACTCGGAGAAATGAATGAGGCACAACCCCGCGAGTCGAGTCTTTAGTTCCTTTCCTTTGGAGAGAAGTGCTCGCGGATTCACATTTGTCCTCCTAAATTATACATTAACATAGTTCAATGTAGCGGACCGTAATTGCACTCTATTTCTCAATTCTCCCTATTAATTTTCAAATTTATTTTGTTCTATAACGTTACACTTACCTTTCTCTTGTTTGTTTACAGTAAAGGACAGAAGGTAAGGGTAGCGCTCGGTAAACTGGCTTATTCTAGGAAAGTAAGTCACATTACAAGCAAAGGCGTAATGAAACATGGAACACAAACACATCCAGTACGCCGTCATTAAAGGGATCGGCTCACCTCAAATCGTCTCTGTTTTTTTTGTTTCTTTATTTTCTATAAGGGATAATAAAAATTTGGAATACAAAAAGTAGTGTTATATTTCAATACTCACGAAGATATTAGGTGATAAAGTGGGGGATCGATCGCAGGCTATAAATCTATGCGTAAAATTACGCATCAACCATCTCCGGATTGGCTTTGACCATCTCCGGAGGCAAATGCAAATATATAGATTTGGGTGAAACGTATCAGTGGTAATTTACGGTTCGACTCTCAACTAAGCGACCATCTCCGAAATTACGCATGGAAATTATAGCCTGATCGATCGGCCCGAAATGAAAAAGTGTAATTGTCCTGCCTTGTTTGTATGGGACAATTAACACTTTTTCATTTCGGGCCGATCGATCCACCACTTTATCACCTAATATCTTCGTGAGTATTGAAATATAACACTACTTTTTGTATTCCAAATTTTTATTATCCCTTATAGAAAATAAAGAAACAGAAAAAACAGACACGATTTGAGGTGAGCCGATCCCTTTAATATGAACCCAACAGTAATAATGGGACTGGTGTAGCCAGTAGAGAAGTCGACGAACACAGAGGCCATGACGTCGGTCATCTCTATGAAGAGAGGATCTGCAACACAAAATACAACATTAGATGACGATTCTTACTAGTCAAAGTTGTCACCCCGACGTGGTGGATTAATAATATGATGACGCTAAGCTTACAACAAATCAGAGAGCACACTTGGGGAAAATGTTTGTATTTGGCTGAAAACTTTCATATACTTACCATCTAATGAGTAAAGCTTCAATGGCAAACCATTCCCACTCAAATCCTACTTTCGTTCCGTGGTTGGGTAATGACGACAGATTTGAGTAACCAACTTACTTATTGTTAGATCGGGCACTAAAGTAATGATTAACTACTCGGAGATGAAAAGGAATTCTAAAAGGGACGCCGTTCACTTGGATCTCCATTTATTGGTCACAACAAAGTTGCAACTACTTTTAACTTAAGCTACCGACAAGACCACTAAACCGCCATGGTGCAACTAGAACGCCATCCTACAGCGTGGCTGCGACTACAGCGAAGTACCGGCCGGATTTTGAAACGCATCATGGGCAACTGAATCCCTACGTATTCATGCAATATGTCATGCAATATGCTAATTTGCATAAACTGCATAATAATGCTGGTGTACTCGGTGTGTTACAAAACCGGCCGGCATTTCGCCTTAATACACAATATTCTTTCGTCAATCCACAAAAGGACTGCACGTCATACGCTGAACCTGAAAATATAAATATATATCAAGAGGTCATCAGAATGAGGAGAAAGCCTAAAAATGACTTCTCACTACTAGTACTCACTAGTACTCACACTACCTGTTCGATGATTTAGTTAATTTAGGGGTCTATATGAAGCAACGTGTCGGGAGCAGACAACATATTTCGAGATGTATCGATTGACTGATAGATAATAGAAGAAATAGTGTTGCCACTAAACTCTAGACGGAGAGGACTCGGTACATGAAACAAAGGAAAATGATTAAAGAAGAAGAAGAATTGAGTTATGCGGATAGAAGTATTCTCAGTGTCCTACTCTCTATCTAACTCTCTCTCTCCCTTCCTCACTCTCTCTAATCCTCTAGCTCGTCTCTCTCTCTCTCACTCTCTCAAAATCCCTCTCTAAAAAAAATCTCTAAATCTCTCGAAATCTCTCTCTCCCCCCTCTCGCTATTCTCTCTCTCTCTATATCCTCTTTTAGCTCTCAGGAATTCCTCCAGGTGCTCAAGCGAGTTAGACAAATACAAAAACAAGTACAAAAAATAGTATAAAATACAGCATATTTTTTTTCTGTTCTCTTTTCTTTTCTTTTTTTTTTTTTTTTTCTTTTTTTTTCTTTTTTTCTTTTTTTTTTTTTTTTCTTTTTTTTTTTTTATTTTGATGATGATGCACACTAATATTACAATGAATTATATTATTACAAGTCTCGACAAAACAGATCTTCACAAATCAATTCAGAATTAAATAATACACACAAATAACTGCATCACACGAAAAACCTTTTCCGTACATACACACTAAATGCATATATTTACGCCTCCACATATGTGTGAACTTAAAAAAAATACATAACACAAGACCATATGTGGGACGCACGACGCACAATACTAACAATAAGGAGAAAACTATTACCATAAAAAACCTAAGAACCGCTAAAATAGTAGGCACCTATGAAGACTATTTTACAGATTGTACAGAACTCTTATAGATTTTAAAGACCACCTCGTCAAAAAAGGGTTCTTTACAAATCGATGTAGAATATAGAATCAACTAATATATAGAATTCTACTAGGACATGACTCAATGGCTCATCCATAATCTAGACTAGAGTAGGCTATCCATACACCACATAATATGAACTATGAACTAAAATGCTGAACTGTCAGCAACTCAACATGGCGTTATGAATGTCATAACGTGGAAAAATAGGTCTTCCAAATAGGATATTAACCATAGTGAACTACGTATCATAGACTACTTCGCAGTCACTTTGTTGATAAAATGGTCGGAAATCCCATATCAAATGCAAATGTTTCTTCCTAGAATGAACGAAACAATTCATATTTCATATGAATAATCTCATTCCTTCCAATTGAATGTATTAAGTTTGTATTTTGTATTGATTTTATTAAGTCGTTGTTAGTACAATCGTTTCTTATGATCAACACCGTCACATAGATGTTCCTGGTCTAGAGTTCATTATATCAATCACAAGTGTATAGTTCCCATCTTTCATATTAGCGGTTCAGTGTTCTTTTCCATATACTCTATAAAAAGTCGTTCATTGTTCTCAGGATGCATCATACTTCTCTTTAATTTCTATCAACAATTTACATGAATCAATGAATGCTTCATTAGCAACCGGGTTTCGTTCATCGTGATTTCATCTCACAATATCACGCATATCTTACTCGTTATTCTCGAATTATCGTTGTCACGAATAGTTCTAATTCAAAATTAACTCCATAGCAAACATCTGAGGCGCACGTTCCGAAGACATCCATAGTATAGAAGAAGGGCAGTAGAAAAAGGGTGCTCCATACCGAAAACAAACCGTCCGTTGAAACAGGCGAGAATTACTCTCTCGGAGTGGGTGTCCCGGCCCGACTAATTCCCGAATCCGCCCCAGCATTCAGCCCATTTAAGGTATAAAACAACCTTTTCCTACTACCTATCCCCTATACTAAAGATGTTCCGCAACATGAACATCATATGCTCACAAAAATCAAACATCAATCCCTTCTCTAACTCAGCATCATATAGTTTAGTGCTCCTTCACTAAATCAAATCCACTTCGTAGCCATTCTCAACATCTAATTCATATCTCGAATCACAAATCTCTTGAATATTCTCTTACTGATATCATATCACCGGTATCTACCGCAGTCCACTCGAAGCATTCGCATCAGGTTCATGCTTATCTTAGTATTTTAGGGGCTCACTGCCCAGTTTTCATCGTCTTATTCTTGGACTCGAGTCGCTTGAGCATGAGTTCATGGATGTCTGTCATCATTCATCTTACGGTCATTCATGGCCATTTTAGTTATTTCTAGTGATATTCTCGATCACTAGTTTGTTCTTCTCAAACATCAAAGGACATCATCGTATTCGCACTTTTCACGAGAAAATCAAATCTCAGTCTCAATTTCTAAGGCTCGTCCATTCACGGATCTTCGTGGTGTCCATTCCTCTATCATTAGCTTATTCTTTACTTCGCACAGCTCAATGAACATGTAATTCGAATTTCTTTTTCCTTCGAGAACATCAGGTCTCACCGTTCAACTTCTACAAGCTTTGTGTGCTATAATCAAATATTTTCGTCCAGTTGCTGCCTTACTGACCGCATTATCACTGATAAATCATCATCATCAAACTGTTCTGCCTGTATGTTGGGCGCAAATGTGAATCCACATTTGGACACCATATCACATTTTATTTCATTTGGTGAACGTCGTGCATTATTCTCAACCGTTTAGTCATTCCTTCTTTATATTCACAATCATTCTCCTTTCATATCACAGAATTTCGCCAACATCTAATTTATCGATAGTCATATCACTTCAAACAAATATTTCATCGCAGCATTATTATCGTTCCATCTACACGCAATCTACTCGTTATCATTGTTTATCTCGTCCAACGTTTATCTTTTCTGATCACAACAACCAATTCAACTAGAATCATATACTTTCTGACAAGCTGGCAAGTGCTTACTCGACTTCTATCTATAGTTTAGCTCTTCAGGAGCAATGTTTTTTCACTGTCATTTTCTCCTCATAACACATACTGTTTTGTACTGTTAACCAGTGCTTTATTGTATTATATTATTATATATACAGTTATATTTAAGTTTATCCCTTGTGCAACATGGGGTGCTACAAGGGATAAAACATACAGCAAGCAACTGTCAAGGCAAGGTGCCAATACAGTATGCTGCAACATTTGCATTTGCTATAAATGTCAAGAAGGCACAATCCCACGGACCGGGGATTGTCCCCAGGGAACTGAGAAAAAACGGTATCTGACGGGAAGGGTACAGTATGTCAGAAGAGTGGTGCATATGCAATTTACACCATTTCTCTTCAAATACGGTCAACTAAATAAAATACAACTTGGCCAAACGCCTACGCCTACACCGTCTAAAACTGTAAAAGTGGTGGAATGCAAGGAGTCAGAGGATTGTTAAATTGTTAAATTATGAAACTAGAAAAGCCGAAAATTAGGATAACTAGAAAAGCCGAAAAAAAACAAGAAGTTCGCAGTAAAAACTAAGTCATTCACAAACTCACTGCGAGCTTCTTCACAAACAATAGACTGCAAATGATAGACTAGGGGATACACATACATGTACTTTTACATATAAAAATATCAACGACAAACCTAGCAAAAATTCAAACTGGCGGTCCACTAATTATGGTCATTATGGTACTTAAAATTAAATACATAGTCATATGATCTGAAAGTGAAAGAAATCACTGGTCAAAGCAAATATGTCCATAGAATGCATGAGATTGTATATTTTCGATGTGTATATAATATACAGTCTCATTCATCCTAATACCCTGTTTTATTGTTTATATAAATGTTTTCCAGTTTTCCACTAACTATGGAAAACTGGAAAAGACTACAGTATAGAGTTAATGTTTTTTTTTTCAAATAAGCTATAAAAATTAACTTCTTTTCACGGCTATTTGATATTTTTTAATCATCCTTTTTTTCTAAGCCACCAGCAGAGTAGTCCTTATCTGGATATGTGTCGTTCTCTTTTTTGACTCATTCCCATTCTATATTCTTATGAAATATCCTATCATCCATATGATTATCTCAATAATATTTTTGGATCATTTCTCAACCATCCTCGCATGTACTTTGAATTTTTCTTAACCATTTATGATTATCCAAACCATATTTCTCTGGTTATCTTAATCATCTTCTATCTATTTTCAAATCTTCTCATCCATTCATGATTATCTCAATCATTTTTCTGGCATCTCAATCATCCTCGTATATCTATTTGTAAATCTTAGCAACCATTTATGATTATCCAAATCATACTTCTCTGGTTATCTTAATCATCTTCTATCTATTTTCAAATCTTCGCATCCATTCATGATTATCACAATCATTTTTCTGGATCATCTCAATCATCCTCGCATCTATTTTCAAACTTTACCAAAAATTTATGATTATCCAAATCATATTTCCATGGTTATCTTAATAATCTTATCATCCATTCATGATTATCTCAATCATTTGTCTGGATCATCTCAATCATCCTCGTATCTATTTTCAAAAGTTATCAGCCATTTATGATTATCCAAATCGTATTTCCATGGTTGACTTAATAATCTTATCATTCATTCATGATTATCACAATCATCTTTCTGGAGCATCTCAATCATCCTCGTATATGTATTTTTAAATTTTAGCAACCATTTATGATTATCCAAATCATATTTCTCTGGTTATCTAAATAATCTTATCGTCCGTTCATGATTATCACAGTCATCTTTCTGGATCATCTCATTCATCCTCGTATATCTATTTTTAAATTTAGCAACCATTTATGATTATCCAAATCATATTTCTCTGGTTATCTTAATCTCATTTATCTATTTTCATATCTTCTCATCCATTCATGATTATCACAATCATTTTTCTGGATCATCTCAATCATCCTCGCATCTATTTTCAAACTTTACCAACCATTTATGATTATCCAAATCATATTTCCATGGTTATCTTAATAATCTTATCGTCCGTTCATGATTATCACAATCATCTTTCTGGATCATCTCAATCATCCTCGTATATTTATTTTTAAATTTAGCAACCATTTATGATTATCCAAATCATATTTCTCTGGTTATCTTAATCTCATTTATCTATTTTCAAATCTTCTCATCCATTCATGATTATCACAATCATTTTTCTGGATCATCTCAATCATCCTCGCATCTATTTTCAAACTTTACCAACCAGTTATGATTATCCAAATCATATTTCCATGGTTATCTTAATAATCTTATCATCCGTTCATGATTATCACAATCATCTTTCTGGATCATCTCAATCATCCTCGTATATCTATTTTTAAATTTGAGCGACCATTTATGATTATCCAAATCATATTTCTCTGGTTATCTTAATCTCATTTATCTATTTTCAAATCTTCGCATCCATTCATGATTATCACAATCATTTTTCTGGATCATCTCAATCATCCTCGCATCTATTTTCAAACTTTACCAACCATTTATGATTATCCAAATCATATTTCCATGGTTGACTTAATAATCTTATCATCCATTCATGATTATCTCAATCATTTGTCTGGATCATCTCAATCATCCTCGTATCTATTTTCAAAATTTATCAGCCATTTATGATTATCCAAATCATATTTCCATGGTTGACTTAATATAATAATCTTATCATCCATTCATGATCATCACAATCATCTTTCTGGATCATCTCAATCATCCTCGTATATGTATTTTTAAATTTTAGCAACCATTTATGATTATCCAAATCATATTTCTCTGGTTATCTTAATCTCATTTATCTATTTTCAAATCTTCTCATCCATTCATGATTATCTCAATCATTTGTCTGGATCATCTCAATCATCCTCGTATCTATTTTCAAAATTTATCAGACATTTATGATTATCCAAATCATATTTCCATGGTTGACTTAATAATCTTATCATCCATTCATGATCATCACAATCATCTTTCTGGATCATCTCAATCATCCTCGTATATGTATTTTTAAATTTTAGCAACCATTTATGATTATCCAAATCATATTTCGCTGGTTATCTTAATCTCATTTATCTATTTTCAAATCTTCTCATCCATTCATGATTTTCTCAATCATTTTTCTGGATCATCTGAATCATCCTCGTATCTATTTTCAAAATTTATCAACCATTTATGATTATCCAAATCATATTTCCATGGTTATCTTAATAATCTTATCATCCGTTCATGATTATCTCAATCATTTGTCTGGATCATCTCAATCATCCTCGTATCTATTTTCAAAATTTATCAGCCATTTATGATTATCCAAATCATATTTCCATGGTTGACTTAATAATCTTATCATCCAGTCATGATCGTCACAATCATCTTTCTGGATCATCTCAATCATCCTCGTATATGTATTTTTAAATTTTAGCAACCATTTATGATTATCCAAATCATATTTCTCTGGTTATCTTAATCTCATTTATCTATTTTCAAACTTCTCATCCATTCATGATTATCTCAATCATTTGTCTGGATCATCTCAATCATCCTCGTATCTATTTTCAAAATTTATCAGCCCTTTATGATTATCCAAATCATATTTCCATGGTTGACTTAATAATCTTATCATCCATTCATGATCATCACAATCATCTTTCTGGATCATCTCAATCATCCTCGTATATGTATTTTAAATTTTAGCAACCATTTATGATTAACCAAATCATATTTCGCTGGTTATCTTAATCTCATTTATCTATTTTCAAATCTTCTCATCCATTCATGATTTTCTCAATCATTTTTCTGGATCATCTCAATCATCCTCGTATCTATTTTCAAAATTTATCAACCATTTATGATTATCCAAATCATATTTCCATGGTTATCTTAATAATCTTATCATCCGTTCATGATTATCACAATCATCTTTCTGGATCATCTCAATCATCCTTGTATCTATTTTCAAAATTTATCCACCATTTATGATTATCCAAATCATATTTCTCTGGTTATCTTAATCTCATTTATCTATTTTCAAATCTTCGCATCCATTCATGATTATCACAATCATTTTTCTGGATCATCTCAATCATCCTCGCATCTATTTTCAAACTTTACCAACCATTTATGATTATTCAAATCATATTTCCATGGTTATCTTAATAATCTTATCATCCATTCATGATTATCTCAATCATCTTTCTGGATCATCTCAATCTCTCAATCATCCTCGTATATATTTTCAAAATTTATCCACCATTTATGATTATCCAAATCATATTTCCATGGTTATCTTAATAATATTATCATCCATTCATGAGTATCTCAATTATATCTCTCTGGTTATCTTAACAACTTTTTGTCGCTTTAGAAATTATCCGTCTGAAACCATCCTTTATATTGTATTTAATATATTTGGTTAAGCTTCAGATAGTTTAACCGCCTCCTGAATTAAAGAGCGCGATGCGCTACAGTTGGTAAGAATAGAAGCAGTTTTGAAAGAAGAGCGCTCTACAAAACTACCTCTACCCTTATTAGTGAACATATTTGCTTTTACAACAATTCTTGCTATGCCTATGCATGGGGCAAGGGGGGGGGGGGATAATATAAGACTACTCTATTATAAATAGGTAAAAACCATCTACTTCCCTATCCGTGGTAACAGTTGCCTAATATTCCATTCCAGATCGTCCATCGTTTCGTGAAGGAAAAATATGAACCCGTAGGGGGTGAAAACAAAAATACAAAGTACACAAAAGAAAAGTGTCCTACGGACAAAATTTACGAAAACGTTTAGAGAAAATAGGCAATATTTAAGTATTACAAACAACTAAGAACGTATTTTTCTTACAACTCTGAGCACCAATGAAGAAATCGACCGATCGAGAGGAGAGAGAGAGAGAGAGAGAGAGAGAGATAGAGAAGAAAGAGAAAGAGAAAGAGAGCGATAGATCTCAGCTATCTATCACAAACTCACTCTCTCTCTCCCTCTCCCTGCGAAATCTCCCTATAAATCTCGGTCTCTCCTCTCCTCTCCCTCTCTTTTTTTTTTTTTTTTTTTTTTTTTTTTTTTTTTTTTTTTTTTTTTTTTTTTTTTTTTTTCTCCTTTTCCCCTCTCCCTCCTCTCTCATCTCTTGGATCTCCTCTTTTTGCCGTTATTTTGAGATATTGAAAGTCTGACTACGAATTTGGAGATGTATTATCGAGGAAAATACCATGTATGGTGTCATGCATTCATTCTATTGACAAGAGGAAAACTAGAAAACAGTCTAATTTTTTTAATTTAGACTGGAGCTTCATTAACAAGAAACTTACCTCGGCACAATGTCTGCCTGTTCTGTGGTTAGTCCTTGGCACTCCACTGACTGGGATCAACATCCTCGATCCACATCGCTAGGATCAGCTTCTCTTTGCAGACAGAACGGAAGAAACTGTAAATGAAGACGTTGTAAAAGTTTTCAATTAGAAAAATTAACAGGTAATTTATTCTTTATAGTAATATATGTATGATCGTTATAGTAATATGATTTAATGAAGTTTGTATGTGTATTATTTTGGACCCTTGTTAGTGCACTGACGAAACTTGGCGTGCAAGCCGCGTGACAACGGCGTGCAGTGAGCGTTTGGCAACGTGGTGGCATGCAAGCCGCGTGGGTACGGCGTGCAACCCTGCACGCCATAACCCAACTTTTTTCATACCCGGCTGCACGCCGTGCCGTGGCCGCTTGCACGCCGATTTTCTCGTTGTGGGAACTGTCGTGAAACACGTTCGTCTTAAGCCGCGTTCGAGTTGGGAAAACGTTGGTGGCATTTCGGAATTCCACCGTTCGAGATGGACGCGGAAACGTGGTTTGGAAAAGCAAAAATACCGTAGTGGAATCGTTGTGGGATTATATTTTTAACCACTGCAGGAGCAAAAAATGACGCTTGACCCCTACGGTTGGCTTCAAATAGCGGAAAAAACATTTACGTTTCCGGTGTCCCATCTCGAACGGTGGAAGTCCGGAATTCCACAACGTTTTCCCAACTCGGACGCGGCTTTAGGGAATCCTTTAGAGTGCATATGTTTCGATGCATGTAGCAATAAACTATTCACTAAACTGACAGCTGAAAGTGAATATCAGTCAAATACTCGCAAACTGCACATCAGAATGGCATAACTTGTGTGGTAGCCTATTAGAAAAAACGCCCTTTGACTGAGAAAGTGTTACTATATTAAATCTTGCTGTAGTCGCTCGTTGATGACTCAGAAAATCAAACTCATTGCTTACCATTATCGTCGTTTAGTTGTAAATGAGCAGGGAGGTCGATGTGATACTGGAGATGGGGCGTTCGAGGGTATCCAGTCATTCGTTTTACGCAAAACAGACCCTGAACAACGGAACTTACAAGTTGATACTGTATAAATTCGCAATGTAATACGTGGACAATAAAGTATGGCAGTTAAATACAAATGCAACGCATGGCCATGTTCTGGAAGCATTAAAACTAATACATAGAAATGGATGGGCACCATAAGCATAGACGGAGATAGAAGGTGCAGAAAGAGTAAAATAGTAAAACTATAATTAGTATATGCTATTAGAGAATTGCAAAACTAACTATATGCGTGACCAAAATTACGATGAGCTTTTGGCGGTCTTGGGGGAATTGAACCTGCGTCTTTTGATTATGAGCCTACAGCGTTAACCACTACGCTATACGCTGCAAATTCACCCGTTGCAACAAATTGTGGTTCCTCTAGCTGAATGGATCCTTCATTATCTTATTTCAGTTAAAATGGGTATCCTTAGGTAAAACTAATCAATTCTGGAAGCAGTCAGGAGACGCAAAAAAAACGAGGGAAAAGAAACAAGAGGATTATCAAAGTGAATTAGCAGGTAATGTAAAATAAAACAGAGTCGTGTACTATCTTATTATATAAATGAGAAGAGCTTACTTGTTTGTGCCTATGTCCCTAACGAAATATTTTCATAAATAAAACTTCCTATTCGCAATCGAAAGAGAAGATGTAAAATCTTTGCCGCTGGCGAGAATCGAACCTTTATAATTTGCGGGAACGAACGAATGTGTACCAGAGGGAAAGAGAGACCGAGAGAGTGATAAAGAATGAGAATGATACACAGAAAGGGAGGGGCTTACGATTAGAAAAATAGTAGGAATAGCGAAAGTTCTCTTTTATCTTTGTAGAAATTGGCCGAAGGCCGATTCAAATGCATCCTCCAGTCGAATGGCTGGTAAGTGTATAAGCCAGTAAAAGAGTAAGATTAACAATTTACAGACAACAATAAGATTTAGAAAGAAAACCAGAACAAATAAGGAAATAAGTGTTGAAGTATGCGAGTAAAACGATTCGAAAGGTCAGAATAGAGAGGAGAGAGAGAAAGAGAGAGAGAGTTCTTGAAGTTTTGTAGTGCATAGCATAGTATCATAACATAATGTTTTACAGCTAATAACTAACATAATAAAAACGTAAAACACTAGTAGTCATCTGTCTGGTAGCACGCGCACCGCTATACTACATTAGAATAAAAACTTCATTTCATTAGTTTTTGCATATTCTATCGCATTCTAATTTATGTTCCCATGCTAATTTGAGAGTGCGAGAGCGCGCTTCTTTTTGAGCAGGGGATGGAGGCTATGGTAAGCGAGCGGATACGTTTCAAAGTGGATACACGGGTCACGAGAAAGTTTGACTTCAGTTAGTAACAGATGGAAAGTTTATCAAATGAAGGATCGGCAAAGCTACATTATGAATATTGGTATCAGCGCAAAACAAAACAAGCTTTCCCACTTGCTCAAATTTTACTTCTTTTGACTCAATCATTCACCTTATCAGATCCTGAGTGACCAAAAGTAAAGGTTGATACCGTATAGTATACAGTGCGTGTAGGTGTGTGTAGTTATGTAGGTAGTGAAGTTACGGCAATCAAATATGAATGCAAGTTCGGAAAATTCCATAGAATATGATGTGACTGGAAGCATAAGCGAAGGTAGATGGTGGATGAAAGGTAATAATAATTATGATAATCGACGATTGCGATAAACTAACGATTTTTTTGGATATTTGTTTGTTGCTTTGAATCTTTCTACTTTGACACCTGAATACCAATTCAAGAAAAAAGTTTAGCAATCAAAAACAGAACATAATAAACAACTCTTGGACCTTGCCTAGCAGGAATTGAACCCGGGTCTTTTGATTATCGACCTACAGCGTTAGCCACTACACTAAAAACATAACGGCAGCCAAACATTGTGGTTTATACAGTTACTATACTACACTGGGGAAACTCGGTCGGGGTGCCGCACCTGTACGGCACGGAAAAGGAGAGCGGCACCAGGTACGCACCAGCCAGGCTCTAGTTTTGGGAGTTTGGTGGAGGTCAGAAAAAGTGTGGGTGCGGCATAGGTGCGAAACTGGAGCCTGGGTGCGACACAGGTGCCAAACTGGTGCCGATTTGGAGCCAAGTGCCTGTGTACATAAAGTACGCGATACTCAGGGAAGAGCGTAAAATCGGTCTACGCAGCGAATGTCCATTTTTCGGTGCCTCACTTTTCGTTTTTCTTTTAAATACTTAGTTTGTTTTGTTTTGTTCTTGTCAGAATTAAGTTGAATTTGAGTAGTGTTTGTTAAAAAGTGTCTGGTACAGTAGACAAGCAGTTGCATACGGTACAAAAATGCACAATGCATGCGAAAGCAAATATGCGAAATTTGAGAAAATTTGATGTACAAATTTAACAAAGAATAGGTTTTGCTATAATATTACATTTTCTCTTTGTTCTTATGCTCACTTTAGCGTTAGACAAAACAAAACACCATCCGAATTTGATGTATTACCGTTTTTACTTTTTAGGTTCCTTCGTTCCTTGTGAACGAATTAATTGTTTTTTTTCCGTATTTTGCCTTTAATCGTTTATTTATTTATTGTATAACACTAGTTCAATTCTAGATACCTATGCTGAGGGCAGAATCGCTGATGGATCCTTCACGGCTTTGTGGACGACTGTGAGTTTTTTTGTGAGGTTGCTTTTCAAAATTTCGCCGTTTTCTTTGTTTTTCAATTGTTTCTCATTTGCTGTTCGTTGCTGTCAAATGTAGGGCTTTACCGGCAACCTCATCGCCTGCCGCATACTTTTTCGCATAACATGTTTTTACCGCTTTCTAAGTTCTAAGTGGGTAGTGTGACGTCCACATAGTTGCATATTCTATGTTACGAATGAATTCAACATCAGCTGCTTTTGTTTCACATTTTGCCTCCATATTTTAACTTGTATTTTAGCCCAAGGACTAAATGATTGACTGTTCAACAGCAGGATGGCTCGTTGGAATAGGAATTTGACGCTCGAAGGACAATAGCACGCTCGAATGGTAAAAGCGCTCTGATTTGCTGCTCTGTTTGCTTACATATACAAGGAACATTTAGTTGCATTTGTTTTTTGTATTATGCCAATAGGCTTTTATGGCATGTAGCATATTTGTGTTACGTTGTGGTGCTTCTAATTCTTGGTAATTTTATTCCGTAAGGAACTTGATAATTTTATTCCGTAAGAATTTGATAAATCCATGACGAGCAATATATTGGTACTGCAAATTTAACCATCCAACACTTTAGGTACGAGAATCATCCGAAGACGCGATCGCTTCGACTTCTATTCGATTTCGAAAATGTGTAAGTTAATTATTTTTTCCCGTTTCTGCTTTTTTGTGTGCGTGCGAAGCCAGCATTGGTTCTCACTGGCCATTCGTTCCTTTACAGTAACAAACACAAACACACTAAGGTACTGCAGGTGGTATGTCAAGTG
This sequence comes from Pelodera strongyloides, assembly GCA_036852015.1. Classification (NCBI taxonomy): domain Eukaryota; kingdom Metazoa; phylum Nematoda; class Chromadorea; order Rhabditida; family Rhabditidae; genus Pelodera; species Pelodera strongyloides. The sequence continues at coordinate 35,502 of JAANDG010000747.1, read as the reverse complement.
TTTTATTTTTACCTTTTGTCCAAACAGTTACCCTTTAGTTACACTACTATTTCAGGCCCTCCATGGACTTCGGCATTCTGCGTCTCAGTACCGCAATTGTACTATTATTGGAAGAAGATTGGCACTATTTTACTCAGGACCAACGCCGGCGGAAGTCACTAAACTATAAGAGCTGTACTAGTGAAAACTAGAATCTTACAGCAACTTTTTGTTTATTCAAATGTAATAATTAAGCGTTCGAAAACTAGTAATGGATTGTGGTTATGTTACCATTTTTATCTAATAGGGGATTGATAGCTTTACTTCTTGGTTGATAGCACAGAATTATGAATACACTGACTGTTTTTTTTTACTTTAACTTTTACGTGTTAAGTTTTGCTAGTAAAGTTCTGGTTGATCGGATGCATTTTAGTATTACATATATAACCTAGACTATTTTGTTCGCAAGTTATAATAGTTTGCTAGTTTTCTAGGTGTTACTTTTTATTTAGTATCGTTATTATAGCTTAATAGTGCATTGTTTGCAAGTTTTTATTACACTATATTTGCATTTTTATTGCACTGAAGTAAAGTTTTTTTGTTGAAATACTGCGTTATTTGTCGATTATGGTGTTTTTGTGAGGTATATAGGAGCAGGTAACCCAGGGACGAATATCCCCCAGTGTAGTTTGTAGTCTACCCTTTTTGGCTCTAGTTTGGCACCAGCTAGGCACCGCTGTCGCACCTACTGGCTCTAGTTTGGCACCAGCTGGGCACCTATGTCGCACCTATTTCACGCCCGTTGTCTTATTTTGGCACCAGATACGCACCAGCCTGGCACCTGTACGGCACTCTTCGGGGGTGCAGATCTAGTTTCGCACCCCACTTTTTTTGGAGCCGCACCCCACCCAAATCTGGTGCGGCACTGGAGCCGAGTTTCGCGTTGTATAGCTGAAATGCAAATTTTCTTTAATTTCTTATTTCTTATGTAAAATTAATCATTACAGCTCGTATTCACGAGACCCAAAAAAAAGAAGGAAAAGAAACGAAACGAAAGGAGCATGCAAAGTAAATTGGTATGTTAAAGGGACGGGCCCATCAAAATAAACCTATAGTTTGCATGTTTTTATAATTTGTATAAAGGGGGTTTATTATAATATATGTACACTAAGTTACGGCTAGACTTTATCCCGCTGAAATTTTTCGGTGTCGATAAACTCAAAAGTATACCATAGAAGACCAACAATTGCACCCTTATTTCCTTACCGTGTCTCCCGAGGATACCTCGCTCTGATTGGGACTAGAGCGTCCCTGGGCGATAAATGTCCAAAAATTTATCACGATAAATCGGTCACGATCACAATAAATTGCGCGCGCACACTTTTTTATAGTGAAGACGATAACAAAAAGTGGGCGATAAAAAAAATTGCGCGCTCGCCTACCGTAAGACTTTGCGCGCATAAGGAGGCGGGGCCTTACACGATAAATTAAAATTGCGCGTGTAACAAAAAACGTATTACCGCAAAGTTTTGAAGCTTGCTGTGTAGCTATCTGTCCATATAGCCACATTCCCCCGGACACGCGACAAGAAAATAGGGTGCAATTGTTGGTGTTCTACGGTATACTTTTGAGTTTATCGACACCGAAAAATTTCAGCGGGATAAAGTCTAGCCGTAACTTAGTGTACATATATTATAATAAACCCCCTTTATACAAATTATAAAAACATGCAAAATATGGGTTTATTTTGATGGGCCCGTCCCTTTAAAAAGAGTCCTTCTAGTATAAGTCAGTAAAAGAGGAGGTATTAACAAGTCAAATAACAGTGAGATTTAGAAAAGCAAAACCAGAACAAATCAGTGAAGTAAATAAGCAAAACGTTTCGAAAGAGTAGAGAGAGTCGAAGTCTCATAATATAATGTTTTACAACTAAATAAACGTAGTAACTAACATAACAAAAGGGTAAAATACAAGTATTCGTCTGCCTGGTAGCACCCATACTTCTATACTGAATTAGACTAAACATTGCGTTTCGTTAGTTTTTGCATATTCGGTCGCATTCTAATTTCCGTTCGCATGCTAATTTGAGAGTGCGGAGCGCGCGCTTCCTTTTGAGAATTAGAGAGAAGCAAAAAGGGGGTTACGTTTCAAAAGATATACATGCAGATGTTATCGATATCGAAATAGACTTTCAATGATAAAAAGCCAAAAAAAAAATTAATTGAAGGATTTTCAAGGAATTCGTTCTCTACTACAAATCATTAATTAATGAATTATGAACAGGGCTACTAAATGTCTATAATTTTTACACAAGACAAAATTTTGAACATGTACTTGTACATGTAAATGTACTTGAACATGTATTGATTGTTAGTACACGTTTTATTTATTCCATACTTTTTGAATAAAAGGGATAAAAATATCTTTGCCAAAGATGTTAATAGCCAAATTTTGCCGTCTCCCACTATTGAAATACAGCAAACCGAAATGCAGTATAAGTATTCATATCGACTCTATGAATACTTAAACTGCAAAGTTAGTACAATCTCTCCATATATATCCCAAACAATTTCTGCATTGTTTCTTCCTTTTTTCTTATAAATTCTGCATCCACAGCAGCCTTATAGGCTTGTTTTTTTGCGTTAGTAATCCTAGGCTTCCTAGGAACAACAGTACCGGCTCAAGATTATTGCTTATCAAAGAACTATGCAATCCCCACGTGCTGTGGAAAACCGTTCTTTGGAAAATGATGTCGTCATACTGTATGCGCTTTTCTTGGTCAAGGAAAAGCAGGCTATGGCTATGGAAAAGATGCATGCCTACAGTGGATCTTAAAGACAGAGAAAGATGGCGTAGAAGGATATATATAGTTACTAAACAATTGAGATCTTTTGGATACTGTTCTGCTCAATTATAAGCGGTTACGCCATAGCTGTAGCACCGTCAATTAGCCCTTCATTCGAATACTGTATTATTCACAACACACAGTCTCCCGATCAAGATTTTTGCTATTAATCTAGAATATATTAAATATACTTACATAGTATAGCTAAAGTGAATTCTTGTGCAAAGCTTATGGATTCACTGAACTTTTGATTTCGATATTCGCAATGGCTAAAGCATACCTTATTTTCGGTATTCTGATATTCTGCGCAAGTGGTAAGTCGAACTCACATTCAAACAAAACACTGAAGCCTAACCTAGCGTGAAACCCCGTGCGCAATCAATTATAATTATCTGGATCATTATGAATACCTTCGATAAACAACATTTGGTCGCTTCAAGCATTTAAGGTGTTTGGTGTGGTGTGCCTGGCTGTCCTGTATACTACACTACTACACAGACGTAAAATACTGAATTCCACTACAGAAATTTCAATAGTGACTCTTGGAAATGTATCATATATAAAGGGAAATAACGTTGTTATGTGAGTGCCATAAAGGGAAATAACGTTGTTATGTGAGTGATAAGATGGACGCGTTGTAATGGTGTTTGTGTTATCGTTCCTAAATCCTAGGGTATGCGTAGGAAATGGTCGCCAGCAATGATTTATATTTGCAGTTAAGTTGGAGAGCGGTTAATAATTTATGTATGATACACTCACAAGTTGGGTCTCTTCATGTGGGATGACCCGCCTAATACTTCAAAGAAAGGGTAGGCACGTCCGAACTCTGCTTTGTTTGTATGTTCAGCGACCTTTCTCGCACCGTTTCCGCATATTTTCGGCAAAGCTTTGGAGGCGTTTCCCGCACCAATACGGGAAACAACGCCGGTAAAAAATGACATGTTCCGCGCGCATCAAATTCTTTTGCGGGAAACACCCCAAAGGGCTGCGGAGCGCAACGCCTGAGTTTCGTTGCTAAACCAAATATGGAAATAACTTTCAGCATCGCCTAAAAGATCTTCTCTGGAGGTTCTGTTGTCGAAAGTGGCTGAAAAGCACAAAACCAATACTGGAACGGGCAGAACTGTGAGACCCATTTGGCAGTTCATTAAACCAATTGGGACAATTGGCGGTCAACCGGTAAGTTACACTAATGAAACGATGGTGCGCGGCGAAACACTGGCGCGAAAATATCGCGCGATGAAATGTAGGCGCGACTGTATGAAAATGCGAAAGTTAATGAACAAAAATGTCCGCGGCGACAATCTTCGCGAGGTTTTCGCCATTTTTTGCACCTGATTTTTTGCCGCGCACCATCAGAGTTGAATGACAGACCCCATAAACAGAAGCTGTGGTATTCAGCAAATAGAAGTTGTCCCTTTTGATCCAAAAATAAAACCGAGAGTGATATTCCTCCTGAATGCGCACTGGACAATTTTATGTTTTGGCAACTCGACGTCGCGGAAATTCAGTTTTGTACTAGAAAAACAACTCTGAAAACTAGACGGATCCCACAAGTGTAATATATTGTGACAATTTTTCATACAGGCTTAACCTCAAACCATCCACAATTCCGTAAAACATTTAGCAATCACTTTCAGGTGTACCCTCATAAAATCGATGCAGAAGAAAATCTTCGATATCTGATTGATCGGAATCAAGTGTTGTGGAGGGGACCTTATATAAATAACAATAAGAAACCCCTTCAAAGATTTAAGAACTCTGCAGCATCCAAACGAAGTGTACAACGAAGACATATTCACTGCGGGAAACGGGGACGAAACCTACGCAATAACAATAATTGAACGAATAAATTAATAGAACTAAATACACAATGAAATACACACAGTGTGCTGCTTTGAAGCAACGCAATATATGCAGAATATGCAGTTATAAAATCCCATGCAGTTTCTCAAAGGAACAACATCTTTAGGAAATTTTTATTGAAGGTATTATTAGGAATCTCGTATATCCTTATCGAAGAATATTGCAAGTCCCACGTGTGTCTTGGGGGAACCACCCCCTGGAAAATTATATTTTCATACTGTAGTATGTGTGCGTCTTCCTTGAACAAAGATGCACTGAGACTATCTATGAAGGACGTTTATTAGGACGTCTTCTTTCTATAATTAGTTCAAAAATGTGCATCATGTATTCAATTTGCGTGCTCAGCTTCTATGTATTAATATTAAATGTTGTTGACAGACATGTAGACCTTTTATTAGAAGTTAGAAGGTACTTCATGAAAAACATGATGTTGCAGTCGGGTTGGCTAGCTATACACATTACACTCTCGCTAGCCACACGACCTCCGCATGTCTCTCTACTCTCTCATGCGAGCGCTCTCTCTATCCTATCCTATTGATGAGCGCTCGCTCCCTTTATCCTCAGTCGTGCCTTATGTCAGCCTAAGAGCATGCTGCATAATAAAAGTATTCGTCATTGATCTATACTATCTACATGACAATACATATCAACACACTGCACACTCACACATTCGTTAACGGCAAGGCAGGGCTAGCCTTGCTCGTTACGTGGCGACCGCTTGGGCTGGTTGGAGTTCTATTTTCCAACCAGAGAATCTGCAACTAGCCCAAAACCAACTCAACCTTCCCTCACAATTGTCCCCATATTCTTCTGCAACCCTCAACCTCACCCTTCTTCCAGCAATTTGCTCAATGCTGTTGATTTTGCTACTCTAATATATTCGGCACCACGCTCACTTGAAACTGTATTGAGACCAGAGAAATTTACGACACCATGGAAGGAATGGAAAATACCCATGGAATGGAAGCGGAGCTGCTATTTGTATCTACGGTATTTTTGTGTAGTAATTAGAATAAGTTGGTGTCCCTCATCTAGCATTTTGTGAGTTACTGTAGGTTATCATTTTTCAAGATAATTTGTTGAACGCAGCTCCCAGGACACCCCGATTAGGCTAGGTCATGAATATTGTGAGAATAGAGAGTGACTCTTCTCCCCGTAGGAGGACCCCGCTTTAGGACGTGCGTAACCCAATAAAGTCGGCCAGAGTAGCTGACCATCCGACCTAAGATGCCATTCGGGCAGAACCACTGTAGAGTAGAGAATTTGAAGCTCCTCCAGTTAGATTTTGCATTAGGGTCCCTTGCAAATCATTGTCCGAATATGTTGAAGTGTAGTTTTTCGGTAACCTTCTAGGAGAGATGCTAGACTCCATTTATAATTTTTGATATTGTGAGAATAACCGAGGATTGTTGAGAAAATTTTGTGGTGTTTGTGTTTTGTGTCACGACTCCGGATACTTGTTGAAGTTTATATCTTGTATATGTAATATCATTGGCAGATGCGTACATCATGTTATAGTTGGCACGCTGAGTATTAGATTCATCCCTTTGCTCTATTTTTCATTCGATCATTGGAAGTGAACTTGTTTATAACATCACTGGATTTTAAACCGTGTTACATCGTTGGACTATTACCGTTTATTCCATCACCGAATTTTGCTTATTCCATCTTGGAAAACTTGGTAGATTACTTTGATATTGATTTGTGTAGTCGAGTCACATTTTCTTCTCATCGCTTATCACCATTTTATCTTTATTTCATCTATTAGATGCCGGTTAGGCCACAGGATTAGAAATTACCGGCTAGGACAGTGCACAGGGACGTGCTCACTTAAGGAGGGGGGCATGTTGCAGTCGGGTTGGCTAGCTATACACATTACACTCTCGCTAGCCACACGACCTCCGCATGTCTCTCTACTCTCTCATGCGAGCGCTCTCTCTATCCTATCCTATTGATGAGCGCTCGCTCCCTTTATCCTCAGTCGTGCCTTATGTCAGCCTAAGAGCATGCTGCATAATAAAAGTATTCGTCATTGATCTATACTATCTACATGACAATACATTTCAACACACTGCACACTCACACATTCGTTAACGGCAAGGCAGGGCTAGCCTTGCTCGTTACGATGATTACATGATGTCACAGCCCACAATATAGAGCACCACACATGAATATCCACACTTCTTGCTTCCTTTTCCGGAAAATAGTGTTTCCACTTCTTTTCCGTGAATTCTCAAACCTGGTGTATTGTGTTGTAAGATTTTTAGAAAACTTCAAGGGAACATTTTTTCGTTGAATTTCTGGTATACAGTTTGATCCTCTTATACGTGCGTGTGACGTCTGGTGATTGAAATTGTCAACTACAAATCGTTGTGTAGCTTCATTAAAGATCATGTCAGATTTATGTTTATCGGATTTTCCGATGAACAACAAGTAAGCACACAAATTAGCACTTTTTAGTTGAACTAAGTAGATTATGGCCACAATGCTTTGATGTTTCAAACGAAATTACACAAACCCGAGTTGATTTGTGACCCGGGCATTAAGTGTGTCCTCTATAATAGGACATATTTTTTAGGAAATCGAATCTAATAACTAGATTTGAAAATAGAATTGTCATTGTAATCATACATCATCAAGTGGAAACAATTACAGAATGTTGCATTGTTGTTTGACCAGTAAAGGCGTAGATTTACTATTTTTACATTGAATCACGAGTTAATACATAAAGAGATTTTAGAGGACATTAATGATCCAAGTGACGTACAAGAGAACTTTGGATATAACAGTAAAGAACAAATAATTTTCCCAAACAATCGCAAGCAAAACAGCAGTAACTCATCAGGAAATGCCATGTGTCGATATTCTCATCGATGCTAGAAGCTTCGAAGTTGCATGAACGTAGATAACACGGGAAACGTTGCCGCACACTTGTGGCGTGCTTCTGGCGCCCTAGCGGCCATCATATTTTCTGTCGGTAATGCCTTCCTCAAGAAATGATGAGCACGGGTGAGCGACCCACAGACAACCCGCAGAGAAAGGTTTTCCCCATTGAAACTCTTCTAACTGAAAGATATTTGAAAAGATGAGATTAGCATTCTGTGTGAATTCGTCTTCTTTCTTTCCCCTTCTTTTTCTCCCTCTCTTTAGTAGAATCTGCTGAGGTGGAAAAGCAGCAATCTATTTCTGGCAACTTGTTTCATATAAGCCCAATCATCCATGGTGTCCTTTCACCCGACAAGAATTAATTGAACCCAAGAAGGCGTATTCTATTTAAACACATTCCAGCGGAAGTTCTCGTGTGTATAGTAATTTAAAATATATTCCATGACGCTTGAGTGGAATCTCGTGATTGGGCGTGGAGAGGCGTTTCCAACAGAAATATGGAAAGATGAATGAAACATTCATTGTTTAGTTTAGTACCGCTTGAAACTAACTCCGCGCTGCGCGAAAGAAACAGGCGTGCGCATCTCGGGTTAAAAAGAATTGATTGATACCGTATTTGCCGGTCTTAGTCCACAATTTGACAATATTTTCTATTTTTGGCAATTGCTTGTGACTTTGAATGATTTGTGATTCGTCACTGACTCTAAGTGATCTTTGAGGTGCGCCCACCCAATTCCCGAAAAACTCAATGCATAATTCGGCGTTGTCGTGATATGTAAAAGGCAATCTAGCGTGGCATTGACATCGTAAATAGAAGCCACGTACAAGTGTCCTTTATTACACTCTCACAACTTTCTCTATATATAAGATGTTTGATATGCCATTTCCTTCTAGGCCCTAGTTCTAGGAGCCTCAGTCTGGGCACTTCGCCGGCAAACAAATAATAATATTCTTGAGAAATAATGATAATGACGTAGATTATATTCGTCTAGATTTATTCTTTGTTATTTATCATTGTGTAAACATTGAATATTGATAACAACATAGTCACTGTAAATTGCTTTGTTTTGAAATAATTCCTTCGCATTCTACCATGAATGGAATGAATTATATACATGGTTTATGTTATGCTGATGACTAAGTTCAGATAATTAAGAAAACCTAATTGCAAATCAAAATACATGAATATGAGCCAATTAGGCTGTCCCATGTGTGCCTAGTTCACATGAAAGATAATTGAATGAGTCGCGAGAGTTACATTTGGTTTGTATGTAGCAAAAAGGCTTCAGTAAAAGTCGGCAAACTAATAAATTTACTTCGTGTTAATCACACGTAAAGTCTCAAGAGAAAATGCGAGAGAAAAGTACAATTCATACTTTCTAAACATATGACTGGTGGGGGCAAAACATATAGTATTTGTACCTACAAAACGCCCACCGTTGGGAGTTTTATGCACATTTTTCACGAGAAGCAAAGAATTTTGAGTTTGGTGCGTACGAGTTTTCATACAATAATATGCATATGTAGTCAAAAGAACCGTGAATGAGATTGTTTCTTACCGGAAAAGCCTTTAGTAACAGAAAAACTACCTATAGAATATGTCTGTTAGGATACATTAATTGTCAGTTCACTTCCGAGTTTGTTTATAGTCACTATCGGAATTAATTAGATGACACTGATACTTCTAGCTTGTTGACGTAAGTCTTATTATGCCTACATAAAAATGAATTCGTGGTTTCACAACCAACGAATTCATTTTCATGTAAGACTAATAAGTTCATGTTAGAGTTAGAAGTTAGAAGCCAGATCGCAGACTACGTCCAGACATTTCGTTTCAATTTTCTTTGATGCCAGCCCATTTCTATATTCTAATATTCTTTCTTTATTGCATTCAGAGAGGTATTTTGGGGCTATTTCGACCCACAATGGAAATACATGTTTCTTTCGTTTTTTTCTACTGAACATTCTTCAGAACCAAACATCACGTTCGCAGAACAGAACTTGTTTCTTTCAAGTAGAACAATAAACATCTAGTCAACAAAGTCCGCTTTGAGATACATTCACTCATTCATTTATTTTCACAGGCTCCCCCCCCCCCCCCCCCCCCCCCCATCCCAACTCATAGAACACCACTCTTTTCACATCAGATTCATGCAGCACTTCTCGACATCTCTTGACACACCTGTATTCTTCAATGCCGAAATGCAAGCTGACTGAATACGGACATTTGCTTATAGCTTTCACACAAAATTTACACAAGATGTGTTGTTGCTTGAGCGTAGCATCGCCCTTGACACTCCCGCATGACACAACCACTGACTTTGACACAACGCCTTGACACTCATGTGACCGCCTTCAACATAATCGCTTCTATTTTCAGACATCCACATTCTTTTCTCTCAATGCCTGTACTCACAATCTTCTCCCTATTCGGTGGTTCGGTTGCTGGATTCTTCTTCGTCTGGTCGATTATTGTCAAGATTATGGATTGAAAAGGTAATTATTAATTTTGATCTTTCTACAAAAACAGAGCGGGGTCGATTGGAACTGCACTATTGCAAGCAACCCAGATCTGTTCATTTCATCCCTTTAACTACCACCTAAAAGGAAAAACATCGTTAATTGCCACAATATGAATACAAATATTAATAATTAATGAAAATTTATTACGCATAAAAAATGAAAGCACACGTAATCATTGACCAATAAAATATAATCAGATCCGAGGCACTAGACATTCCATATAAAAAAACTACCAGTAGTCAAACTCAATAAAGCGGATAAAATGAATCATGAAAACTATTCAAATCACAATGAGAATCACACATACACTAGTTCCAAACAATATAAACTCAATCGAATCGTTATTCATCACTTATTACAAAACATACTATTTACAAGAGGTTGAGTGTCACAAAATAAGAGACAATGTATCAGAATCAGAACCTAAATGTAAGTCTGTAAGAAGTGATAGGATTGTAAAAACAGCGCAATTTTAACATTACGAAAACTAAATTTTATGAATTTAGCAAATCGTCTTAGCGTAACGTCACACATCACACAAGAGTTCACTTATACACGTTTTCTACACAGGCACAGCACAGGTAAGACACCGATATTTGGGAGGATATTCACATTAGACTAGCTAACTTATACTTATACTATAGATCAAACTCCCGTTTCTACAACACTGTATTGTCTGTATCACCGGTAACTCCATCCAAACTCAATACATTGATCGAACTCCGTAAGTAACATCTCTATAGACATAATTCAAGGACGTAGATAGGCACGTCACGTAATGGCATGCCATCCCACACGGACAACCAGACCATTAAGTTCAAGACCTCTTACGAGAACGAGAACTCATTGACACTTTGGCTACTTTGGCAAATAAAACATTATCATTCTCATCCGGCAAAGAGGCTAGTCTGATCACTCCGCACAGGATGTTACGCCCAGTAGATATTTACACTTACAGTATATTGTTTCAGATTCTATGCAAATCATCTTGGCTGACCCAAAGTGGCGAGTTATCCAGATGCATCACAAGGGACTCCACCTTCACTTGGGCTCGAATCTTCTCGAAATCTCTGGAGAAGGAGAGGATGAAAGAGACATGCATCACTGCGAGACTCCATTCAGCCACCGCAGACACCACATGTAGTTCGTATCCCGGGGTCCAGAGCTTGCGACTCCAGGGCCTTGGGGTCGGCAGATCTGGGTACACCTAAATAGTTCACATTCCTATAAATCCAACAATTACCGTTCACACTACTAAAGACTCTTTAATAATATGGATGCTAATTGTACTAATGAATAATGGTTTTGCTCTTATTCACAACACACAACAGTCGATTCTGTATCAGAATCCATGTGCAGTAATGCAATCTTATAAAAGTAACCCTCTCTTCACTCTTCTCTTATCAAATCTACAAGAATCAAGCCACAAAAAGGTCCTTTTTCTTTTTAATGAAAAAGTATTATGTCGTTTTTCTGCATTTGTGCCTAATTATATATGCCATTATAATAAAACAGTTATTTGTCATGCCACAAATTGTTAGAAACAGCAAACACACGCAATGAAATGTGCAAAATATAAATTAAATAAAAAAAAGACCAACCTGGTGAAAGACTCTTGCCGCTGCAATTCCAAAAGTAGCCGCCGTTATGAATGCGACACAGCTTCCAATGGTCAGACAACTTCGAATGATACCACAGCGCCTGTTTGTATACAACGGATGCATCCTGACTGTGATCTGGAATGAGACACTGACACAGATGAAGGACAAACGGAGCAACATTAGAAAAGATACAATTTATAATGACAGCATTTATTACACTGAAACCCACGGTACTATGGCAAGACTAATATCTGCATGTATAAGATAGGAACGCGGAATAAGCTTACAATCGACTGTATGACCATATAGACGCAACCCGATCCGAAACAAATGAACGCAGCTGTGAGATGAATGGTGATTACGGCGGATTCCTGAAAGAAATATTATAACGCAAGTACGCAAGCAAGCTCAAACTGTTGAAGATACATGGCTCTTTGATCTAGCAGCGTTTTAAAAGCAAACAAACCTGGAAATTCGCCACAACCATCATTCCCGAAGCTCCAATCAATCCAGCACAAAGGGACAATCGATTTAGACAATCAATACAACGGTCAGAGCCCCGAATTAGTTCGTTAATAAGGTGATACCGAAGGTAGATGATCAACATCGACAAAGATGACGAAATGTTGAGCAGGAGGCTAAAAAACAGAGATTGAGATATGACTCAGAGACTCAACTATGCTAGATTTATGTTATATCAACTAGTTACCTAGTGACATTGTAGGTTTTAATAACCTGGTTATTGCAAAACCTAGTAGTTACGCATAATTTTCTGGGTAACAAGCTACGAGTAACTGAAATTAAGTGAGCGTGAGCGTAGATCCAATCTTCACCTGAAAAAGCAGCTCTCCGGTTTGCTATTCCCTGCAGCCGATATATATGGGAATACCGGATCAACGTCGCCATGGTATACCGCAAAGACATAAGTGGAGCCGAGATTCAGAGTGAAAACTATGGCAAATAGAATGGGAAGATGGCCAGAACCGAGGCGCCCGCAGCGCAGCATTTGCGAACGGCAACACCTAGAAACTGTCAAGCTGGGGAATCGCGCAAGGTACAGAACAAGTTAGCTAAACGCCTATCAAAAACCTTACAAAAACGACGACTATGATGTTCAAAGTTGTGCGTGTAGTGCTCCTCCGTAGTCCAGCCTTCGAGCTGGCTTCTCGCCAGCTGATCCAATCAGCTGTTTTTAAAAAAATAATGGAGGATACACCTTTGAAATAGTTTTCCCGCAACGAAGCGGCAATTTGAAAACTTTCCTACTGTATATGCGGCTTGCGTGCATTTTTTCTGTTGTCTCGCATGCATCTCGGCTGGCCCCGGGCAGGATCGCGGACAGACAAAAGGCAGACACTGCGGCAGGGTGCCGGACATCCCGCCTCCTCTGTGTAGGCATTCCTGCCTGTGGACCCTGCCGCAGGAAAGAGGCGGGGTGCATGCAAAGTGCCGGCAATTTGCAGAAATTTAGCACTTTTGCCAGGGCTTCCCCGGCTTCCTTCCTTCCTTCTGAATGCATTATATTGTCCTGTATCACCAGTAGATAAGAAAGGCGTGTATAATAAATAGTTTATTCATACTAGAACCTGTGTGAAAGTGATTCAGCGTCTCCTATTAATAAAAATAAAGGAAAAGTTCAGTCGATATCCTATTAATTATTGCGAAATGGAAGAAATGGCGTAATAAGACACTAAATATAGTGTAGTAATCAAATGTTCTATACATACTAACACTGTATAGGATATACATACTACTACTAATACAGGATATACATATACATACTACTGCTATAGGACAAATACTACTACTATGGTATGGGTTATGCATACACACTGCTACTATTGGACAAACATACTACTACTGTAGGATATACATACACATACTACTACTATAGGACATACATACTACTTACTACTACTATAGGATATACATACATATTACCTATACTATGAGATATACTTACTATAGAATATAGAACATGAACAAATACTATATGATATACATACTAACACGCGATAATGATAATGGTTCGATAATTACTACTACTAGGCTCTCGGGACAATGGCAAGGGTATACTACATCAACGCAATTCTTAGGCCAACAGAGACGTAAAGAATATAAATTATAGCAAGAAAAGCGGATAATACTATAAACTTAATGAGGTCAAAAAATATATAAACTTGTGGAGAGTCCTATATATCCGTATAATTAAATACAAAAGTACAATCTTCAAGGGCCGTAAAGTGACTTCAGTTCTAATTAGTGAGATATGAACTCGGAACTCGGACAATATATAAAAATATTTTTGGAAGTTATTGAAGCGTAATACACCTACAATAACTTACTTGTAATGATAATAAAAAAAACTTGCACTTGCACTACATATACAGACAGTCGTTTTTTCCACTAGCAAACCTCCTAAGGAGGGAAAGCAGAAGGAGAAGCCTTCACCAGGGAAAACCTGACCGTTCGTATTCGTGTGATTGCCGTGCACAACTCAGTTCGTCCACATTCATGAGTTATCGACTGGCCGGGGCAGATTCCGGCTCCTGCATGCGGTCATTGTCCCTTTTGGTTAGAAGAGCATATCGTAGTGACCTTGTCCCTGAAATATTAGAAATTAATACAACAGTGTAGAGTGTAAATGTAGACTGCATGGTGTACTTCCATCCCTAATCAATTCACATCCAAAATATTAATCTTATTCATGTAACTACAAGTAAAACAACGGTGCAATTATTTGTGTGTGGTGATTATTTACACACTTGCAGCACTCCCCAAATCTAAATATCTTACCTGCGCGTGTGCTGACAGTGCGGTTAACCAGAGGGTCAGGGGGTGTCGTATTGTGGTATAGAAACAAGTTCCTTAATACAGCCATTCAGGTGACGGCGGACCTGAAGTTATATGTAATAAACATAGAACGGGTACGGGTAGAGGTGCTTCACAAATTTTTTATATGGAAATTAGGAAATCAATATACCTGATGTTTGAATTCCATCCAGTAGGGCGGGAAAAGTTTGCGTAAAATACCGAGGTACTTGCAATTCGAACCAAATCAGAGAAGGTGTCCTCGTGGTTGGTTTGCTGGAACAGTAGTACTTTAAATATTAACACGCGAAATAAAGTATGGAAATTGGAGTACGGGATGGAACAAACAAGAATTTTTTTACCTTTTTTAGAATCCTCGCCATATTGCAACGTTAGTGATAAAAAACGCTGTTCATAGCGGTCACCAATCCAACGATGTCGATGTCTAAACGGAACATCGGTACGCGATACAATTGAAACGCAATAAGAGCACAGTGTACATGTATATTGTATAGTGCAATGGCGAGCAAACGAACCGTTTTAAAATAAGTCAGTAAAACGCCACCGAATATGTCTTTATAGTCCCCTTCCCAGGCTTAGCTAAACAGACTAAACAGAGACACTAAGCACAATTTAAAGGATAGAATGTTATAAAGCAATTTAGCTAGTAGTAAATACGTAAAAAAATCAAGGTGTTAAATTCGTTACGGGACAAATAACTGCGAATAACTACGAAACTGACCGCGAGCTTTGCATGCGTGTGAGAAGATTTTACTAGAAGTTGGTTGTTGGTCGCCATCCAGCTTGGCAGCAAACGTCCACCAATAAAAATTGCGATCTAAAAAGCCAATTTGAACATCACGTTTTAAGTAATATGAAAGTATTCGTTATGCGAATGTATATAGCATGCATTGCACGAATCTAAAGTAGAGAGACAGATCATAGACACAGCGTTGCTACATGATAAAACACTACCCAAAAGCAAGCTATCGTGCCCAAAGACTCGGCGTGAGAAGGCAAATGAGTCCTGAAAGTACACAGAATAACCAAGAACATTACAACATACGTCTACAATTGCATAGAAAAAAACTAACTCACTATAGCGGACGAGCTAAAACGCGTTGGAACAGCCTGCTCTTCAGTGCAGCCGATCACGTCCAGCATCGATAACATTGAACCTTAAAATAGTTCACTTGGAACACTATACGAGCAAACAACGCCTCGTTTGACAATATAAATGTTTCCAAAAGAAGTAAACTTACGTAACGGGTGTGGAATGGTTGGAGAGGGGCGTAGCAAGTAGCTGCCAAGAACGTACAAACTCTAAATCAAACAGCCTTCACAACGAAACATGACAGAGAAAATAACAACAATAGAGAGAAAAAACATGAAACTTCGAAAAGTTCCAAAAAATTTTCTAAGTTTAATTTGAGCTTCCCGCCCTTTGCATTTTTCAAAATATAGCAATGCACGTTTAATGCACGGTTCTGCCGCATTCCCGCCGTGATTACAGTAATCCCGTTAGGCGGACACTGCGGCGAAGCGGTAGGCATTCCCGCCTGAGGTCCAGATTGTCCGCGATCCTGCCTGGGGTCAGCCGAGATGGGATGTGCTTTTTGTTTCGGAATGTTTTGATGTTAGAGTATTTATGTTACGATTTCGCGCGAATTCGCATGCGAAACTGCCATCCAAGTTAGCAAAATTTTGCGCACATACAGTAAGATCGCGAAAAGTGCGCATCAGGCAAAACCTGAAAAAGTCTTGGAGCGAAAAAGGAAATAGTGTGAAAAATAAAGAGGGCACAGACAATTAAACATGTGGTGCACTTTCGCATTTTTTTGCGGGCCGTTGTCGGACATGCGGTAAAGGTCCGCAAAAAAATGCGAAAGTGCACCACATGTTTAATTGTCTGTGCCCTCTTTATTTTTCACACTATTTCCTTTTTCGCTCCAAGACTTTTTCAGGTTTTGCCTGATGCGCACTTTTCGCGATCTTACTGTATGTGCGCAAAATTTTGCTAACTTGGATGGCAGTTTCGCATGCGAATTCGCGCGAAATCGTAACATAAATACTCTAACATCAAAACATTCCGAAACAAAAAGCACATCCCATCTCGGCTGACCCCAGGCAGGATCGCTCCCACCTCTAGTTTCCTTTCCATTGTGGACGTGGAGAACAGCTGGTGATGAACGAAGGGAGGACGATATCTACATATTGAGGTCGCAAAGATCAAAGGTCGTGGCTCCGCTAACAACAAGTTAACAGATAACTTATCTCATAGCTAGCACCTGCAATGTTTTCTTTTTAGTTTAGAAGGAATAAGGAATGATTGAAATGGTTCATTAAAAACTGTGGAAAATAAACGTAGCAGGAAATAACAACACGGTCAACTGCTATATATCGAACTGAATACATAGGCACGACCAGTCTCATAAATAGCAAGAAGAAACGGCATGAACACTATGAATAATAAAGGCTGAAAATGCAGGTTCATTATCAACGGTTGAGTTCGAACTGATTCACCAAGTTCAGCTAGTAAGAGGGAGAGCATGAATACTTCCAATAATAATAAGTGAATGAATAATAGTGTCAAATATTAAAACTGGAAAGGGACAGAGAGTGACAAAGCACAACACAATTTAATAGTGAAATTTCAAGCTGGACAGAGACATACAAACGCGTCAATATACGTGAAAAGAAAGGTGGAAAGAGCAGAGAGTAGCAAAGTAATTCAAACTACTATGCACATACGTAGCAGGAAAGAGTGATTGAGTAACGAAGCATTTAAAAACAGGATAAATTCTCACCAAAAAGAGTATCGCATTCGCATACAATCATGCTTTGCTTCGACAACATATAGTCATTGAATTAACAAGAAAATGCATTCAATCACTTCAAAAACTAACACATACGAATCACACAGTAGTGGAACCGATGGAATTCTCCATTCATCGTCAAAAATAGAGCCGTTACGCAACCGTAACGCGACGGTGTATTTTCTGCCCAAAAGTAGCCACCCCGGGCACAGGGTGGCCCGAGAATTACCCAGGGTGCATTTTCTGCCCAAAAGTAGCCACCCGGGCAAAAGGTGGCCCGAAGTTTCTAGGGGTGGAAACTTTTGGGCAAAACGATACATGGGCAATATGCGGGCGTTGGGTGGCCCGACTCGCGAATATCCGGGCAAATGTGCTCTGTGGCTAACTTGGATGGCAGTTTCGCATGCGAATTCGCGCGAAATCGTAACATAAATACTCTATGTTTATCTGTGCATTACAGCTACTTTTTTGAAGTTAGCAGCCCAAATTGCAAGGTCAAACACGGGTCTAACTGTTCTTTCCTATGCGAATTTACGCTGTGCCTCGTTAATTCTACCACAATTTATTCCGCTGTAATTTGCTCTTTCGAGCGTCCCCTCACGAGTCACTTGTATACTGTTTTTGGTGGATATTAGATAGGGATGCTCTGTGTGAACAAAAAAAAACAGTGTCGCTTGTTTACTCCGCATTGTCATGAGACTGGAATTGGAGTCCAGTCTCCGTGGTCTAGGTTATACAAAAGTTTGATGTTCCGTCTATTACGGTTCCGTCTATTACTTTTTTTTTACAAATCTTGCTCGCAGAAAAAGTGACACATGGTCTCTGTAGCGTCATTTTCGGATTGTGTTTGAACGTAAAGTAGTCGATTTGCGGATTCCAATTGCAGAGGTTTCAGGTATGGCCGATAAGACTCCCGTGAGACGATCAATGGTTGGTGCACCACCGTCACTGTCGGTTGCCCGAAGTGCAAGTAATATTTAAAATATAATATTTACTAATTGTAAGAACAAATACCGTCACTGGTAGTAGTGCGTCATATCGTCTTTGAAGTAACTGGTAACTGGTCTCCGTAATTGATCTTCTTTGTGCGTTGAGTTGAGTGACATAGAAGAGAACCAACCCTTTGAATAACGGAACGTAAACGTTTTTTTTCACCGTAAAGAATCTGATATGTATATATATATATATATATATATATATATATATATATATATCTTTTTTTATTGCTGGAGTGAAAGTCGTGTTTTATTCCCGTTATTCTGTGGTGCATCCGAAAAACTTGCTCACATTCTGTCATGCTTACTTTGACAGTATTTCAGGGGTCCCTCGAGTCTCAAATGTTCCGAAAACTCCGGTCGTAGCAAGCGCTGGAGCGTCCAGAAAGCGTAGTAAAGAAGATACCGAAGAGGATCCAGACAAGGCTGCATCTGTGTCAGGAAATGAAGAGGTGGGATTGTTGCTGGGTTACTTGATCATTCCAAACTCTTGAAAGATTTGGTTTTCCAGATTTCTAGTTGTATAGTATGTGTACTATTCTGCATATTGTAAGATTCTGTTTCACTTCTGGGTATGTCTCTGTCATTTGCTATTTTTCTTTTCGTTCTGTACCACAACGAAAATAATTTCAGGCATCAGATGCCAGTGAAAATAGCGAAGAGGAAGGTCTTGATGACAAGCAATCAAAGGATACTCCCAAACCGAGACGGAAGGTGTGCTTTTTATATTTACTTAAATTGATTCCTTTTTTCATGAACATTTGATTCATTTTAGTGAAGTGACTGGAAACAGTTGATTTTATGTGGAATTGGTGGTGTATAACGCTAAATGACTTGGGTTGGCTTTGTTCTTTGCCCATCTTTCCTAGAGATCCTGGTCCATATCATTTAACTAGTCATGATTATTGCTTGAATGGGAAAGGAGGTGGGTTGATTGTGTTTTTAATATATAAAAAATGCATGAGATACTGTTTAGAAGAAGAAGTTCTTAACCGACTATTCACAAAAGAAGAAGGCGCGTGATGTTGCCAAGCAAAAGGCTGCCGACCTGCGGAAACGGCAGATCGCATCGGGTCTGATCGATGAGGAGGAACCAGAATCGGAACCTGAACAGGAGGAAGAACCAGAGGAGGAAGTACCCCAGGAGAGGCCGGTGGAAGTGAGGAGGTGAGACTTTTATTGTTTTATTGATGTACTTGTACTTCTTTCTTCTGGGTTTGTTTGCATTCGCGTGATGTGTGATGTACTTCATGGGTCTGTGACCGTATTACCACATCTGACTTGTATGACAAACTATCCACAGACCCAGAATGTAGAGTAGAGTGTCATTTCCCTTTCTAATGTTTTTAGATGTACCTCTGGTCTCATTTTTTTGTTCGGTGTATTCTGCATATTGTTGAATTCCGAAAACCTAAAGTAAGAAAACTGTCCAAAATAGTTCTTAAAAAAACTTTTTATTTTCGTGCTAAACGCGATAGCTTCGACGAAATTCGTGCTAAATCTCGTTGTATTCAGATATTCTGCGTTCCAACTGCTCTGTGACTACTTGTTGAGGAAGCTGCAGGCCAAGGACCCAGAGGAGTTCTTTGCCTTTCCGGTCACTCCTTCCATGGCTCCTGATTATCATACGGTGATCACGAATCCAATGGACTTTTCGGCGATCAGGCAGAAGATTGAGGATGATAAGTATGCGTTGGTGAGTTCTTTGTAAGAGTTACCTGTGCTTAGGGCTTCATGATACGCGTTTTCCTTGAGCTCGTTAATGTTATATTGGTGTCGCTTGTTTCAGTGATGTTGGTTGCGTTCCAATGGTTTATCATTTTTGTTTATTTGTTAGGATCGAATCCAAATGTATTGCAGCTCGATGAAATGCGGAAAGATGCGGAACTGATTGCAATGAACGCACTGACGTACAACAACCCGAATACGGTCTACCACTTGGCGGCCACTCGATTGTCGCATATTGTGCGATACTACTTTTCAGAGCAGTATTTAAGGTGAGTGTTATGATGCTGATAGTTTTATCGATAATACGGATGATGATCCAACAGAAGAGTGCTATGCAATTATTGTTTATGAGGCTTACCGACATAGTTCTTTCGGGGTGTTTTAATCGTAGTGTTAATTCCAGGTACGTGTTCCACATGCTTCCTTTCTGTGCCGATGTTGATCTGTCTCGTACTGGTCTGTCTCCATTGGCTGCAGTGCCAGAGAAATGGGAGAATAGACGAAAGATGGCACTTGCAGATCAGACCCTTGGTGAGCTTTGTAGTTTGTAGTTTCAATATGATTTCAATCCTTTACTATGTTTCTTTGATTTGCACCACGTGTTTGGTTCATTATTGGGGGGAGGGGGGGGGGGGGGGGGGGGGGTCTGCGATTTTCCCCCGATCTAAGTCAGCTCCATATTTCTATTTATTCTTCCATTAACTTTGTGAAACAAGGCCACGATGCCCCGTCTTCTCAGTGTTTTATTAAAACGTTATTATGCGTACGAGGAGTGAAAGGTGAAAACGCTGTTGTTTAGCTAAGGATCTCAAGGAACGCGCGCCGAAGGCCATTTCGACCCGTCTTTCCACACGAGTTCCCCTTCTCACAGACACGAAATTGTCGTTTTTGGATAATAAGGATGGCGCCACAGTGCTAAACATTATTGGAGAACAACCCGCAGATGGAAAGGTGAGAATTGGGAATTTGATATTGAATTTGTTGTGGAAATCTTACTATTATGTTTCTTTCCTGGTGCGAGTCTGCGGGTTATTCTGGTCATGTTTTCTTGGTAGACTGTAGTGTTCATGTTCATATTGAATAACCACCGGCACATGCTGTAAAACTTTCGACTTGAAATGAAATACCGCATACGGCGCATCGTTCTATCGTTCATCGTTGTAAAGTGAATAATGTGATATAGATGTGCGTAGGTTAGATATTATGGTAGTGGAGTTATATCGAGACACGGGGAGACGCACTCAGCTATTATATCATTGTTAAATTGTTTGTGTTACAGTACACAAAACTGGTGGACATTGTGGGTCCAGTCGAAGAGGGTACTCCGGGAATGCTGCAACCAATTGAAGGTCGCCAAACTGCACAAGGGACCATTAATTATCTAACTAATTACGGAGCGTTTGCCTCATTTGCCCCACAATTTGATTCGACATGGGCAGGGATGAAAAAGGTGAGCACTAGAAAGAGTTTATTTTTATAAACACATCGTCATTATTGAGGATCTGGGAGTTGGGTTTATTATCTACTTTTTCGACATTCATACGGGTTTTATGCCTTTTTTGATTCTAGTTTCCACTTTGGTTTTTATTTCAGAGCATTGGTTATGTTCTAGTCCTAGTAATGAATAATGACGAAATATAAAGATAATGTACACGATTTATTGTCAGTGTTTCGGCGCATTCGCCAACGGATATTTACACTATCCGCAAAGAAACTAAACAGTAACTGTGCACGACAAACATTGAAATTACAAGTTTTTTTTCTTATTTAACATGTTACAGTCGGAATCGGATCTGTTGATCCGTACATATGGAGACCGTGCAAATTGTGCAGACGTACTCGCACTAAGGCACTTGGTCAATGATTGTGGAGAGCACATGTTGAAGGTTAGTTGTTGGTTTGGTGATTGGGAATTGACATTTTGAGTTTCTAATGACTAATCAGGTTTGCAAGTATGCCAAAAACGAGAGAGTCAATACTAAATACTACCGTATTTTTGCACTAAACGTAATTATTTGATATGTAAAATTATGGAAATATTCTCCTGTAGTTCCAAAATACGGTAAATTTCCAGCTTTCTTGCAAACCCCATATGGAACATTGGCGTAGTTTTGATCTGGCCCGCCTTTATTTTCTGCACGAGAGTTGTCTAGTACATCAATGCCAAATGCGTTGGTATGCCTTTAGCGTTTAGTGTGTGAGATGGTTTTGCATAATACGAGCTAGAGTAGCCCAGCAGTTATACTGCTTTTATTAAATTTCACGCGCATTTTCCTTTCCTGCTCTATAATTCTGATCTATAATCTATATAGTGTGTAAATTTTATTATTAAATTTAGTTTGGGTTAAAGTTAAAAAACGCAGCCACAACATCATCCGAATTCCGAATTCGACGAAACGGGGAGGGTGGTTTGCACACGGGAACGTCGGGAAACCATAATTTAAAAAAAAATAGTGGAAATAATAAGTGAAGCAAACCTTTTAGGCAGAACTCGAGAAAGCGAAGAACTTGTGATTTGTAGAACCCCTGCCTGGAACATTGCTCCTTTTTTCA
Organism: Pelodera strongyloides; assembly: GCA_036852015.1. Classification (NCBI taxonomy): domain Eukaryota; kingdom Metazoa; phylum Nematoda; class Chromadorea; order Rhabditida; family Rhabditidae; genus Pelodera; species Pelodera strongyloides. The sequence goes on along the minus strand of JAANDG010000747.1, from coordinate 12,899 downwards.
GGTTGTTGACGGTCTTCTGGATACACTGACGGATGGTGAACATTCTAGAACGATTGACAGTTTGGAAAAGAAAGATAAGGTAGATTGTATCGTTTGCTTGTACTTTAGTGTAGTTATTTAGTGCACCCGAAAGGGTGGGCGGATATTTAGGGTAAAAAATAGGCGATTCCAGATTCCATATTCCATCTGAAGACGCTACCCATGTCTGATATTAGTGTCTGTCTATTAGCATTTCCTCTATTTGTTATCGTTGTTATGATTATTTGTCTGTGTCATCTGGTTGATTATCTATCTAGGGAAGTGATGAACTTATCATGCATATATTGTCATAATCAAATGTTCTCATAATAATTAGTCATTAACATTATGATTATTCCATGGTTTTTAGGAGATTCCATTCGACGACACTGAGCTTCCTTCTCTTCTTGGTGAAGTGGAGACTTTGGAGAATCTGGGAGTCGACGTCTCTTTTGTGAAGGATATCAGAGAATTCACAAAGGCTCGAGCCGACGAGAGCACACAGGCAAGTATTTGCATATAGTTGCTGCTACTTTATCTTCCTCCCTTTCACATATTGTTTCCGCATTTCCGCTTCAAAATTTTATGTTGCAATTTGACTGTGAGGCAATTAAGCGAGCGTATTCTTCGATGTTTTTTTTTGGATTGTAGTTGTATTTGTATGTATAAGTATATCTGTAAATGTGGAACCTGTAAACGACCACACAAAAGTTCTCGACTATGGTCAGGTAGTCAGGTCTTCTATATTCTAAAACGTCTCTCTGCTTAGGCGTCCGCTCCATATAATAGTTTTTTAGGCGATGCTTGATCAACAGAGCCAGGCACTGGTTGATTTGGCCAATCTTCAGCAGAGGAGATTGTGCCATCAGCCTGCGATCACACTATCAAGGACACATCAACCATCACAACAGGAAATACAACTTGCATCAAGGGTATTTGTTCTTTGCTAATTTGCTATCGAAGTTGTATCATTGTGCCTCCCTCGAACCCAAGTATGACGTGGGCACTGAAGAATATTCTGTTTTCTTTTTTTCAATCCCAGATCCAGGTATCTTAGAAACAAGTTTGTCTGTCTAATGGTTTAGCTAGTGTACTCTTTGAAAGAGGGAAGGAGAGGGAGAACTGGGCCCATAAAAGCCGTGTTGATCCTTTTGTCTTCCATTTTTGTGTAAGATCTTTTCCGTTTAGGTCGCTACGAACATTGCTTCGACAGTGCAGCAATATGCACCTCCAGGAGAACTGGTGTCTGCCCCTGTGGTACATCAAGCAATGACAATCCAGGACAACGGTTTAGATATGGATATCTTGAATGAGTTCTTCACCTAAACACATTTTAATGGAGATTATGTTGTGTTATGTTATGTGCTTGTACGTTATGATGGTAAAAGACGCAATCTTCGAATTTTAATCGAGTATTGTTGTTAAGTTTGAGCTTAACTTGTGAGTATGCTGCTGCTTGTAATTATTCCCATTTGCTACCCTAATTTATTAATTGTTTGTGTTTGTTGTATTATTTATTGTATTTTACCCATTTGTATATGTGTACGGCATTATTTAGCCCCATTGTGCTACTGGATTATTTTTGTAATGTATGAACTAAGTTACTCAGATCTCTTGGTGTTACCCACTAATAATTTATTGTGAATACTGCGTCGCACACCTTGAAATAAGTTAATTGTATGAATTGTAATAAGTTTTAACGTTGATCTACCGATAACGTAATTTGTGCACGACTCTAATTTGATCTATGCAGTATTAATGTAATGAAAACTCCATAAACCGCGATTTTCGAAAAGGTTCTCTAGATAGCGAGATATTTTACTGTGTACTGTTTCATGGGGTCTATGCTCCTCGCTGCAATAGCACCGGATCTGCTCCCAATAATTACGTTCTTATGCCATAATGGTTTGGCAAGGCAAAATGGGAATACTGTAGGGGCTTGGTTGAGCATGTTTGAGCAAGGTGAAGATGTAGAACCTGAGAGAATTACAGAAAAATTGCAGAGCTTTCGGCGCAAAGAAATTATTGGCGTCGTAAAATATTGGACAAAGAACTGATTTGGGCATACCTAGCAATGAAATTCTTTCCGCGTGTGCACGAGAATGAAGTGCTCAATTAGTTTCCTTTTATGGAAAGATGATGGTGTTGTTAGAGCATTATCGATCGGAGCACATCGTGGGTGGTCTCAGATGACCCGCGTCGCGTGCCGCGTAAGCGTCGAATTATCGATCGGGACCGTAGTCCCGCGCGGACCCGAGACAACTCTTTCAGCATCTTGCCACACGGTTTTCATGTACAAAAAACCCTGTGGCAAGATTTTGGACTCGTTTTTAACTCTTTCAACATCTTGCCACACGGTTTTCATGTACAAAAACCAATGTGGGAAGATTTTGAACTCGTTTATACTCTTTCAGCATCTTGCCACACGGTTTTCATGTACAGAAAACCCTGTGGCAAGATATTGGACTCGTTTTAACTCTTTCAGCATCTTGCCACACGGTTTTCATGTGCAAAAAACTGTGGCAAGATATTGGACTCGTTTTAACTCTTTCAGCATCTTGCCACACGGTTTTCATGTACAAAAACCCTGTGGCAAGATATTGTACTCGTTTTAACTCTTTCAGCATCTTGCCACACGGTTTTCATGTACAAAAACCCTGTGGAAGATTTTGAACTCGTTTTACTCTTTCAGCATCTGCCACACGGTTTATGTACAAAAACCTGTGGCAAGATTTACGTTTTCTTTCAGCATCGTGCCACACGGTTTTCATGTACAGAAAAACCCTGTGGCAAGATTTTGGACTCGTTTTAACACTTTCAGCATCTTGCCACACGGTTTTCATGTACAGAAAAACCCTGTGGCAAGATGTTGGACTCGTTTTAACTCTTTCAGCATCTTGCCACACGGTTTTCATGTACAAAAAACCCTGTGGCAAGATATTGGACTCGTTTTAACTCTTTCAGCATCTTGCCACACGGTTTTCATGTACAAAAACCAATGTGGGAAGATTTTGAACTCGTTTATACTCTTTCAGCATCGTGCCACACGGTTTTCATGTACAGAAAAAACCCTGTGGCAAGATTTTGGACTCGTTTTAACACTTTCAGCATCTTGCCACACGGTTTTCATGTACAGAAAAACCCTGTGGCAAGATGTTGGACTCGTTTTAACTCTTTCAGCATCTTGCCACACGGTTTTCATGTACAAAAAACCCTGTGGCAAGATATTGGACTCGTTTTAACTCTTTCAGCATCTTGCCACACGGTTTTCATGTACAAAAACCAATATGGGAAGATTTTGGACTAGTTTTAACACTTTCAGCATCTTGCCACACGGTTTTCATGTACAAAAAACCTTGTGGCAAGATATTGGGCTCGTTTTAACTCTTTCAGCATCTTGCCACACGGTTTTCATGTACAAAAACCAATGTGGGAAGATTTTGAACTCGTTTATACTCTTTCAGCATCTTGCCACACGGTTTCCATGTGCAAAAACCCTGTGGCAAGATATTGGACTCGTTTTAACTCTTTCAGCATCTTGCCACACGGTTTTCATGTACAAAAACCAATGTGCGAAGATTTTGAACTCGTTTATACTCTTTCAGCATCGTGCCACACGGTTTTAATGTACAGAAAAACCCTGTGGCATGGTTTTGGACTCGTTTTAACACTTTCAGCATCTTGCCACACGGTTTTCATGTACAGAAAAACCCTGTGGCAAGATGTTGGACTCGTTTTAACTCTTTCAGCATCTTGCCACACGGTTTTCATGTACAAAAAACCCTGTGGGAAGATTTTGAACTCGTTTATACTCTTCTCTGTTCCTTCCTGACAGGGAGTTTCCCTCAAACACCTATATTGACAGGGAGTTTCCCTCAATGGCAGGCTGTCGCCCGCGTTAAAAAGTCCTATTCACCACAGTTCATAAATGGCAGGGAGTCTCCCTCAATTACCGTAACCTGTTGCCCGTATGACAAGAGTACGCTACCTCTTCAAAGCAGCCTGGCTCCCTGTCTCCAGGGTTCTGTCTTTGGGGGCCCGAAAGGACGCCACCGTGTCAGTTTCGACGGGCGACACCCTGCCAAATAGGAACATAGTTTCAGCATCTTGCCACACGGTTTTCTTGTACAAAAAACCCTGTGGGAAGATTTTGAACTCGTTTATACTCTTTCAGCATCTTGCCACACGGTTTTCATGTACAAAAACCCTGTGGCAAGATATTGGACTCGTTTTAACTGTTTCAGCATCTTGCCACACGGTTTTCATGTACAAAAAAACCTGTGGGAAGATTTTGAACTCGTTTATACTCTTTCAGCATCGTGCCACACGGTTTTCATGTACAGAAAAACCCTGTGGCATGATTTTGGACTCGTTTTAACACTTTCAGCATCTTGCCACACGGTTTTCATGTACAAAAAACCCTGTGGCAAGATATTGGACTCGTTTTAACTCTTTCAGCATCTTGCCACACGGTTTTCATGTACAAAAACCAATATGGGAAGATTTTGGACTAGTTTTAACACTTTCAGCATCTTGCCACACGGTTTTCATGTACAAAAAACCCTGTGGCAAGATATTGGGCTCGTTTTAACTCTTTCAGCATCTTGCCACACGGTTTTCATGTACAAAAACCCTGTGGCAAGATATTGGACTCGTTTTAACTCTTTCAGCATCTTGCCACACGGTTTTCATGTACAAAAACCAGTGTGGGAAGATTTTGAACTCGTTTATACTCTTTCAGCATCGTGCCACACGGTTTTCATGTACAGAAAAACCCTGTGGCATTATTTTGGACTCGTTTTAACTCTTTCAGCATCTTGCCACACGGTTTTCATGTACAGAAAAACCCTGTGGCAAGATTTTGATATTCAGACTCTTTTTAACTCTTTCAGCACACGTTTCTGTGAGAAACACCCTGTGGCAAGGCATCTTGCCACACGGTTTCAGTACAAAAACCAATATGGGAAGATTTTGGACTAGTTTTAACACTTTCAGCATCTTGCCACACGGTTTTCATGTACAAAAAACCCTGTGGCAAGATATTGGGCTCGTTTTAACTCTTTCAGCATCTTGCCACACGGTTTTCATGTACAAAAACCAATGTGGGAAGATTTTGAACTCGTTTATACTCTTTCAGCATCTTGCCACACGGTTTTCATGTGCAAAAAATCCTGTGGCAAGATATTGGACTCGTTTTAACTCTTTCAGCATCTTGCCACACGGTTTTCTTGTACAAAAAACCCTGTGGGAAGATTTTGAACTCGTTTATACTCTTTCAGCATCTTGCCACACGGTTTTCATGTACAAAAACCCTGTGGCAAGATATTGGACTCGTTTTAACTGTTTCAGCATCTTGCCACACGGTTTTCATGTACAAAAACCAATGTGGGAAGATTTTGAACTCGTTTATACTCTTTCAGCATCGTGCCACACGGTTTTCATGTACAGAAAAAACCCTGTGGCATGATTTTGGACTCGTTTTAACACTTTCAGCATCTTGCCACCACGGTTTTCATGTACAAAAACCCTGTGGCAAGAATATGGACGTGTTTACTTTCAGCATCTTGCACACGGTTTTCATGTACAAAAAACCAATATGGGAAGATTTTGGACTAGTTTTAACACTTTCAGCATCTTGCCACACGGTTTTCATGTACAAAAAACCCTGTGGCAAGATATTGGGCTCGTTTTAACTCTTTCAGCATCTTGCCACGCGGTTTTCATGTACAAAAACCCTGTGGCATGATTTTGGACTCGTTTTAACACTTTCAGCATCTTGCCACACGGTTTTCATGTACAAAAACCAATATGGGAAGATTTTGGACTAGTTTTAACACTTTCAGCATCTTGCCACACGGTTTTCATGTACAAAAAACCCTGTGGCAAGATATTGGGCTCGTTTTAACTCTTTCAGCATCTTGCCACACGGTTTTCATGTACAAAAACCAATGTGGGAAGATTTTGAACTCGTTTATACTCTTTCAGCATCTTGCCACACGGTTTTCATGTGCAAAAAACCTGTGGCAAGATATTGGACTCGTTTTAACTCTTTCAGCATCTTGCCACACGGTTTTCTGTAAAAAAAAAACCCTGTGGGAAGATTTTAACTCGTTTATACTCTTTCAGCATCTTGCCACACGGTTTTCATGTACAAAAAACCCTGTGTGGCAACTGTTTCAGCATCTTGCCACACGGTTTTCATGTACAAAAACCAATGTGGGAAGATTTTGAACTCGTTTATACTCTTTCAGCATCGTGCCACACGGTTTTCATGTACAGAAAAACCCTGTGGCATGATTTTGGACTCGTTTTAACACTTTCAGCATCTTGCCACACGGTTTTCATGTACAAAAAACCCTGTGGCAAGATATTGGACTCGTTTTAACTCTTTCAGCATCTTGCCACACGGTTTCATGTACAAAAACCCAATATGGCAAGATTTTGGACTAGTTTTAACACTTTCAGCATCTTCCACACTGTTTTCAGTAAAAAAAACCTGTGGCAAGAGAGCTCGTTTTTAACAGCATCTTGCCACACGGTTTTTTTCACAAAAAACCCTGTGGCATTTTTTGGACTCGTTTTACACTTTCACATGTTTTCATGTACAAAAAACCCTGTGGCAAGATATTGGACTCGTTTTTAACTCTTTCAGCATCTTGCCACACGGTTTCATGTACAAAAACCAATGTGGGAAGATTTTGAACTCGTTTATACTCTTTCAGCATCGTGCCACACGGTTTTCATGTACAGAAAAAACCTGTGGCAAGATTTTGGACTCGTTTTAACACTTTCAGCATCTTGCCACACGGTTTTCATGTACAGAAAAACCCTGTGGCATGATTTTGGACTCGTTTTAACACTTTCAGCATCTTGCCACACGGTTTTCATGTACAGAAAAACCCTGTGGCAAGATATTGGACTCGTTTTAACTCTTTCAGCATCCTGCCACACGGTTTTCATGTACAAAAACCAATGTGGGAAGATTTTGAACTCGTTTATACTCTTTCAGCATCGTGCCACACGGTTTTCATGTACAGAAAAACCCTGTGGCAAGATTTTGGACTCGTTTTAACACTCTCAGCATCTTGCCACACGATTTTCATGTACAGAAAAACCCTGGGCAAGATATTGGACTCGTTCTAACTCTTTCAGCATCTTGCCACACGGTTTTCATGTACAAAAACCAATGTGGGAAGATTTTGAACTCGTTTATACTCTTTCAGCATCTTGCCACACGGTTTTCATGTGCAAAAAACCCTGTGGGAAGATTTTGGACTCGTTTTAACACTTTCAGCATCTTGCCACACGGTTTTCATGTACAAAAAACCCTGTGGCAAGATATTGGACTCGTTTTAACTCTTTCAGCATCTTGCCACACGGTTTTCATGTACAAAAACCAATGTGGGAAGATTTTGAACTCGTTTATACTCTTTCAGCATCTTGCCACACGGTTTTCATGTACAAAAAACCCTGTGGGAAGATTTTGAACTCGTTTATACTCTTTCAGCATCTTGCCACACGGTTTTCATGTACAAAAAACCCTGTGGCAAGATAATGGACTCGTTTTAACACTTTCAGCATCTTGCCGCACGGTTTTCATGTACAGAAAAACCCTGTGGCATGATTTTGGACTCGTTTTAACACTTTCAGCATCTTGCCACACGGTTTTCATGTACAAAAAACCCTGTGGCAAGATATTGGACTCGTTTTAACTCTTTCAGCATCTTGCCACACGGTTTTCATGTACAAAAACCCTGTGGCAAGATATTGGACTCGTTTTAACTCTTTCAGCATCTTGCCACACGGTTTTCATGTACAAAAACCAATGTGGGAAGATTTTGAACTCGTTTATACTCTTTCAGCATCGTGCCACACGGTTTTCATGTACAGAAAAAACCTGTGGCAAGATTTTGGACTCGTTTTAACACTTTCAGCATCTTGCCACACGGTTTTCATGTACAGAAAAACCCTGTGGCATGATTTTGGACTCGTTTTAACACTTTCAGCATCTTGCCACACGGTTTTCATGTACAAAAACCCTGTGGCAAGATATTGGACTCGTTTTAACTCTTTCAGCATCTTGCCACACGGTTTTCATGTACAAAAACCAATGTGGGAAGATTTTGAACTCGTTTATACTCTTTCAGCATCTTTCCACACGGTTTTCATGTACAAAAAAACCTGTGGCAAGATATTGGACTCGTTTTAACACTTTCAGCATCTTGCCACACGGTTTTCATGTACAAAAACCAATGTGGGAAGATTTTGAACTCGTTTATACTCTTTCAGCATCTTGCCACACGGTTTCATGTACAAAAAACCCTGTGGCAAGATTTTGGACTCGTTTTAACACTTTCAGCATCTTGCCACACGGTTTTCATGTACAAAAACCAATGTGGGAAGATTTTGGACTAGTTTTAACACTTTCAGCATCTTGCCACACGGTTTTCATGTACAAAAACCAATGTGGGAAGATTTTGGACTCGTTTAAACTTTCAGCATCTTGCCACACGGTTTTCATGTACAGAAAAACCCTGTGGCAAGATTTTGAACTCGTTTTAACACTTTCAGCATCTTTCCACACGGTTTTCATGTACAAAAAAACCTGTGGCAAGATATTGGACTCGTTCTAACTCTTTCAGCATCTTGCCACACGGTTTTCATGTACAAAAACCAATGTGGGAAGATTTTGAACTCGTTTATACTCTTTCAGCATCTTGCCACACGGTTTTCATGTACAAAAAACCCTGTGGGAAGATATTGGACTCGTTCTAACTCTTTCAGCATCTTGCCACACGGTTTTCATGTACAAAAACCAATGTGGGAAGATTTTGGACTAGTTTTAACACTTTCAGCATCTTGCCACACGGTTTTCATGTACAAAAACCAATGTGGGAAGATTTTGAACTCGTTTATACTCTTTCAGCATCGTGCCACACGGTTTTCATGTACAGAAAAACCCTGTGGCAAGATTTTGGACTCGTTTTAACACTTTCAGCATCTTGCCACACGGTTTTCATGTACAAAAAACCCTGTGGCATGATTTTGGACTCGTTTTAACACTTTCAGCATCTTGCCACACGGTTTTCATGTACAAAAACCCTGTGGCAAGATATTGGACTCGTTTTAACTCTTTCAGCATCTTGCCACACGGTTTTCATGTACAAAAACCAATGTGGGAAGATTTTGGACTAGTTTTAACACTTTCAGCATCTTGCCACACGGTTTTCATGTACAAAAACCAATGTGGGAAGATTTTGGACTCGTTTTAACACTTTCAGCATCTTGCCACACGGTTTTCATGTACAGAAAAACCCTGTGGCAAGATTTTGGACTCGTTTTAACACTTTCAGCATCTTTCCACACGGTTTTCATGTACAAAAAATGTGGCTGGACTTAACTCGTTTCGCATCTTGCCACACGGTTTTCATGTACAAAAACCAATGTGGGAAGATTTTGACTCGTTTTAACTCTTTCAGCATCTTGCCACACGGTTTTCATGTACAAAAAACCTGTGGGAAGATTTTGAACTCGTTTTATACTCTTTCAGCATCTTTGCCACACGGTTTCATGTACAAAAAACCCTTGGGCAAGATATTGGACTCGTTTTAACTCTTTCAGCATCTTGCCACACGGTTTTCATGTACAAAAAACCCTGTGGCAAGATATTGGACTCGTTTTAACTCTTTCAGCATCTTGCCACACGGTTTTCATGTACAAAAACCAATGTGGGAAGATTTTGAACTCGTTTATACTCTTTCAGCATTTTGCCACACGGTTTTCATGTACAAAAACCCTGTGGCAAGATATTGGACTCGTTTTAACTGTTTCAGCATCTTGCCACACGGTTTTCATGTACAAAAAACCCTGTGGCAAGATATTGGACTCGTTTTAACTCTTTCAGCATCTTGCCACACGGTTTTCATGTACAAAAACCAATATGGGAAGATTTTGGACTAGTTTTAACACTTTCAGCATCTTGCCACACGGTTTTCATGTACAAAAAACCCTGTGGCAAGATATTGGGCTCGTTTTAATCTTTCAGCATCTTGCCACACGGTTTTCATGTACAAAACCCTGTGGCAAGATATTGGACTCGTTTTAACTCTTCAGCATCTTGCCACACGGTTTCATGTACAAAAACCAATGTGGGAAGATTTTGAACTCGTTTTACTCTTTCAGCATCGTGCCACACGGTTTTCATGTAGAAAAAAACCTGTGGCAAGATTTGGACTCGTTTTAACACTTTCAGCATCTTGCCACACGGTTTTCATGTACAGAAAAACCCTGTGGCATGATTTTGGACTCGTTTTAACACTTTCAGCATCTTGCCACACGGTTTTCATGTACAAAAACCAATGTGGGAAGATTTTGAACTCGTTTATACTCTTTCAGCATCTTGCCACACGGTTTTCATGTACAAAAAACCCTGTGGCAAGATATTGGACTCGTTCTAACTCTTTCAGCATCTTGCCACACGGTTTTCATGTACAAAAACCAATGTGGGAAGATTTTGGACTCGTTTTAACACTTTCAGCATCTTGCCACACGGTTTTCATGTACAAAAACCAATGTGGGAAGATTTTGAACTCGTTTATACTCTTTCAGCATCTTGCCACACGGTTTTCATGTACAAAAAACCCTGTGGGAAGATATTGGACTCGTTCTAACTCTTTCAGCATCTTGCCACACGGTTTTCATGTACAAAAACCAATGTGGGAAGATTTTGGACTAGTTTTAACACTTTCAGCATCTTGCCACACGGTTTTCATGTACAAAAACCAATGTGGGAAGATTTTGAACTCGTTTATACTCTTTCAGCATCGTGCCACACGGTTTTCATGTACAGAAAAACCCTGTGGCAAGATTTTGGACTCGTTTTAACACTTTCAGCATCTTGCCACACGGTTTTCATGTACAAAAAACCCTGTGGCATGATTTTGGACTCGTTTTAACACTTTCAGCATCTTGCCACACGGTTTTCATGTACAAAAACCCTGTGGCAAGATATGGACCGTTTAACTCTTCATGCCACACGGTTTTCATGTACAAAAACCAATGGGAAGATTTGGACTGTTTTAACACTTTCAGCATCTTGCCACACGGTTTTCATGTACAAAAACCAATGTGGGAAGATTTTGGACTCGTTTTAACACTTTCAGCATCTTGCCACACGGTTTTCATGTACAGAAAAACCCTGTGGCAAGATTTTGGACTCGTTTTAACACTTTCAGCATCTTTCCACACGGTTTTCATGTACAAAAAAACCTGTGGCAAGATATTGGACTCGTTCTAACTCTTTCAGCATCTTGCCACACGGTTTTCATGTACAAAAACCAATGTGGGAAGATTTTGAACTCGTTTATACTCTTTCAGCATCTTGCCACACGGTTTTCATGTACAAAAAACCCTGTGGGAAGATTTTGGACTCGTTTTAACACTTTCAGCATCTTGTCACACGGTTTTCATGTACAAAAAACCCTGTGGCAAGATATTGGACTCGTTTTAACTCTTTCAGCATCTTGCCACACGGTTTTCATGTACAAAAAACCCTGTGGCAAGATATTGGACTCGTTTTAACTCTTTCAGCATCTTGCCACACGGTTTTCATGTACAAAAACCAATGTGGGAAGATTTTGAACTCGTTTATACTCTTTCAGCATTTTGCCACACGGTTTTCATGTACAGAAAAACCCTGTGGCAAGATATGGATTCGTTTTAACTCGTCAGCATTTCCACACGGTTTTCATGTACAAAAAACCATGTGGCAAGATTGGACTCGTTTTAACTCTTTCAGCATCTTGCCACACGGTTTCATGTACAAAAACCAATATGGGAAGATTTTGGACTAGTTTTAAACTTTCAGCATCTTGCCACACGGTTTTGTCATTGGGCATCTTGCACACGGTTTTCACAAAAACTTGGACTCGTTTTCATGTACAAAAACCAATGTGGGAAGATTTTGAACTCGTTTACTCTTTCAGCATCTGCCACACGGTTTTCATGTACAGAAAAAAACCTGTGGCAGATTTTGGACTCGTTTAACACTTTCACATCTTGCCCACACGGTTTTCATGTACAGAAAAACCTGGGCATGATTTTGACTCGTTTAACACTTTCAGCATTTGCCACACGGTTTTCATGTACAAAAACCAATGTGGGAAGATTTTGAACTCGTTTATACTTTCACTCTTGCCACACGGTTTTCATGTACCAAAAAACCTGTGGCAAGATATTGGACTCGTTCTAACCTTTTCAGCATTTGCCACACGGTTTTCAGGTACAAAAACCAATGTGGGAAGATTTTGGACTAGTTTTAACACTTTCAGCATCTTGCCACACGGTTTTCATGTACAAAAACCAATGTGGGAAGATTTTGGACTCGTTTTAACACTTTCAGCATCTTGCCACACGGTTTTCATGTACAGAAAAACCCTGTGGCAAGATTTTGGACTCGTTTTAACACTTTCAGCATCTTTCCACACGGTTTTCATGTACAAAAAAACCTGTGGCAAGATATTGGACTCGTTCTAACTCTTTCAGCATCTTGCCACACGGTTTTCATGTACAAAAACCAATGTGGGAAGATTGAATCGTTATACTCTCAGCATCTTGCCAACGGTTTCATGCATACAAAAAAACCCTGGGGAGATTTGGACTCGTTTTAACCTTCAGCATTTTGCCACGGTTTTCATGTACAAAACCCAAGTTTTGGATCGTTTTAACTTTTCAGCCATTTGCCACACGGTTTTCTGTACAAAAAACCTGTGCAAATTTTTAACTCTTCAGCATCTTGCCACACGTTTTCTGTAAAAAAACAATGTGAAGATTTTGAACTCGTTTATACCCTTTCAGCATTTTGCCACAGGTTTTCTGGTACA